>VFFE01006526.1:140592-160658 GCA_008921705.1 Burhinus oedicnemus
GGGGGGGGGGGGGGGGGGTGTCAAACCACGGGGTTTGTGTGGTGAGCTGCTTTTTAAACCCCTTGTTTCCTCGGTTCAGCAGGAGCTGGTGGTGAGGGGAGATGGTGGCTGTGGTCTGATGGTGCAGGGGCTTGGACTGAGTCTCATAGCAAAAGGCAGCGTTGTTTTTGAATGGGGAGGGCAATGCCTGCAGCACACACATTTTAAAATTAGTCCTGTTTGGCAGAGTGAGCACAAGTTGTCTCCCATTTCTTTCAAGGAGTTAGGCTCTTGCTATCAAGAGTTTGCTCTTTCTATCTCATTTTTTATCTCCTCCAGATCGCGTTTCAGCTCCCTAGCGCTTTGTTTTGCATCCTTTTCTTGCAACTGCAGGGAGAGCTGCTGCCAGTGTTGCAATTGCTCCAGCTTCAGTCCTTTTCACAAGTCTTGGCTTTTCCCATTTCTAGCAGCTGTTTGTGTCCAGTGTGAAGCTTTGCCTTGAGGAAAGACTCTTGTCACTCCATGTGTGTTTCTAGCAAATATGTTTTCATGCCATGGCGCTCTTTCTGCCCAAGGTGAGTGGCTGAGTGTCCTGAGGCAGTGTGGCTTTTCTGGCAGAGAGGCGGTAGCTCTTGAATTCATCCTGGAATCGTAGGGTAAGATGAGGAAAGGCTTGAGAACCCGGGCTTGATTTGGGACAGCTTGTAAAGGTTTCTTGCTCCCGACCTTCTTCATGATAGCACCTGTTGTATGTCTGAGGTGAAATGCAGGAAATTCCCTGGCTGCATTCATAGAGGCAAACATGCAGGCTTGGGAGCTGGCATGCACGGATGCTCGGTGCCTGCGTGGGTCTGCGGTAGCCTGAAGCGCTGTAGCTGGGGAATACGAAATGCTTCATTCATCAAAAAGAGCTAGTAACTCTGCTTCCAAGTGTTTTAAGTGTCAGTGTGAACCGCCGCTGATGAAAGCGGAGAAGGGTGACGGTGTTGGAGGCACATCATGCTTCGACAAAGGCAAGTTTGAAACACTGAGAAGAACTGTTTGCCTTATTTTATTTCTTCAACCCTTGTAAGTAGCAATAGAAATAAGTTTTGATTTGGGAGCTGAGAGACTCCTCTTGTTTCTTTTTTTGCTGCTAGGAACTAAACTTGAATGGCTGATACAATTATTCACATTTTCCTCTTCCTCTCAAAGGGGAAATGTGACCATGAAATCACTTGGAGCAACTTCTTGTGATCATGAGATTGAGCTCTGTGTGCATACTCACTGCTTTCCATATGCCCTGCTTTATGACAGGCAAAGCACGCGCTTAATTTTAGGGCTTTTTTCCCCTCTTTGCCTTCCTTTTCTGTTTTTCCACATGGGTGGCTGGTAATAACAGGCAATGGAAACTCTGTATGGATGAAAATAGTTTCTATTAATAGAGAAAATAAGACAGAAACTGTTTTCTGTCTGTTTCAGAAAGCTGCTATGTCAATTTAACAAGCAAGAAAGATTATGTCCAAACTCTGCATTCATGCTGGACTTCTAGCATGAAAACAGAGACCAATTTAAGTTAGGAGGGACATATGGACATCTTTGGTCAAGTCCTGGCTGAAAACAGAGCCAAGCCTGGAGTTGGAGACAACTTTGCAGTTGGGCCAAGCTTCTGTGTCCAGCTGAAATTGCAGTATTCCTGCATGGAGAACTGAGTCCTTGCTGCAGTGTTTCACCACCCTCAAGGTGAAGAATATTTTTTTTTTCTTCCCCTTATCTCTAATTGGGATTTCCCTTGCTGGTCTTCCCTTGTTTCTTGTTATTAAGCTGGGTAGCTCTGAAATGAGTCTGGGAGAGACCCAGGACCCTGCATGGAGCTCAAGCCAGGACCTGCTGTACCTGATGTCTTATTGCTGCCATCCTGCAGCAATCATTGCGCTAGTGTCCTTATCTTACAGTCTGTGACTGTAATTAACTTGGTGTGTACCTTCACAGCGCTCTTGAACCATGAACTTCAGCCTTTGTGATTGATGGATCACTGATCCCTGCTGTACCTGTCTACATTGCCTTCTAGGTGTGATACCGCTGGTGTTTGCCTGCTCCTTGGCCAAGGAGGCCACATTTGGGTTTGGTGATATCTCCCAGGGTGGGTTTAAATACGGTGTGTGGTGGTGGGACGAATTCTGTTGAGGCTTCTCAACAGAATCAGTATTTCCTATGTCCCCTGGCTTGAGAGTGGCCGTCCCTGGTGAGCTGCTGTCTTGATGAGCAGAGGAAGCAGGTCTTGCCGTGCTGGCACGCCAGCTCACACGTCTGCGAGGTCACCTTGGCTACCGGCTTGTCTGTAACTGAGAGGAAGGCTCAAAACTGAGGACTGTCTTTGAGCCATTTCCCTTCTCTCTGGGAAGGTTTTGCCTTTCCTTCATAGAGAAATTTGGAGGTTCTGGCTCCTGTGAGCTGTGGAGCATGGGCTCTCTGCATTTCACCCAAACACTGGCAGTGCCGTGGTCTCTCTGAAGTCTGTTTGGTGCTCGGCTTCTGACCAGGCTCACTCAAAGCCAAGCTTTTTACTTTTTAGTGACCATATTGAGCATTGGCTGTCCTGGGAATGCTGTGGGGGTGTAGGCATGGACCTTGGCTGTGATTAGCAGGGTCCCACCCTGCTAACCCACGTTTCTCCTTGCCAGAGACTGCTGTGAGTAGACCAAAGTGTCTCAGTGAAGGCTGAACACCTCCCTTTGGAGTTGAGGGTGTGACTCCAGTGAGGACTCAGGGCTGTGCATCCTTGGAGGTACTCCTTCAGGTGGGCAGGTGTGGCCAGAGCTCCTGCTTGGGTCTGAATGTGGCTGAGTTTATTTTTCCAGCTGCTGCACCTGGGACTGGCTCTGCAGAAGGTGAAGTGGGTTGGGAGCCTTTCTGTGCTGGGTGAGACCTTTTGGTGGCCTCTAGCTCAGCCCAACTCTGCAGTATGCTTGGAATCATTCTCCACCCTTTTTTACAGGGTTTCTTTGCCCTTTCAAAGAAGCGTGGGTAGGGTAGCAGAGCTCTTGGGTTTGTGCTTTTTTCCCAGGGCTGGGAGAGTTTGGAAACATGAAGCTCTTCACCCCCTCTGGAGAAGATTTGAGTAATTGCGGCTGTTGCTTAGAGCAGGGGCTGGTGTCTAGGAAGCCTTGGGGGCTGCTGCTAGACCGTACTCTGATGTTTCTCCTCCTTTGTGTGCTCCTTTAAGCTTCCACTGCAAAACCTTCTCTGGGGCCTTCCTCACCAGCAAACCTTCTCTGCGCTTAGGGTTGGGATTGGCTCATGTGCTCCTGGTTGCCTTTGTTGAACGAAGTCCCTGCTAAACACCCCTGTGCCTGCTCTGAGGTGAAGGAATGGGTGGCTGTTTCTGCCCCATGTGTTGAAAGTCCACGTACTCCTGCGCCTCCATTGCTAGCTGGGCTGGGAGGATGGTGGGGGACTGGAAGCAGGGAAAAGAGCCAGGATGGGGTTGATGTCTGTGTCCTTTGCAGAGAATGAGCCACCCTGGGGGATGCCCTGTACTCAGCTCCTCGTCTTTATTGCCATGCCGGGCTGTGATGGGTTTCCCAGCCTGGACTCCAAGGAAAACTGTGAGTATCGGTGTTGGGAGCGGGAGGGAGTGACTGGAGCAGGAGTGTGGCTGTTTCTGTGCCCATCAGTTGGAAATAGCACCATGCCACACTTACCCCTAATTTTGGGGAGGCAGCATCCTCACTGTATTGTTGAGAAACTGGGGCAGGGAGGGAGCAACTTACCTGAGGATGCTGATAAAGCAGTGGGAGAGGTTTAAAACAAAACAAAAAAACCCCCAAAAACAGCAAACCCCAAAAGTTGGTTCTCTGGGATCCCAGGGTGCAGTACTATTTCCAAACCTCTGCCTGGTGCCACTGCAACCCCATAGCTGGAGCTGTTGTGGCCTGTAGCAGGGTGTGGTGGAGTGTGGGACCTAATGCCAGCGCTGGCCCCTCTGATGCTGTGTTTCAGATAAGCTTTCTGTCTCGGAAGACTCCTTGCTGCTCTCTGCGGATGCCATCTGGGGAGCTCTCAGAGGTGAGGTGTGCTTTCTGCAGGGCATTCCCGCTCTCCCTGCCTTAGGCCTATGGGGATGTCTCTCTGTGCCTCTCTCTTTCTGTAGACTTATTTGTTGAGCTCTGTTCCTTTGGGGGAATCTGTGCTAAGAAAGTGACTGTGTGTGGTTTTCCTGCAGGCCTGGAGACGTTCAGCCAGCTCGTTGAGAGAGACGAGAATGGCACGGTGAGTCCTGGCCTCATCTCCTGGGGGCAGGCAGCTCTCTGTAATGCTTTTGCCTCCATGGGCACAGGCTGAGGATTGCTGGGATGCTTGGGATGAGGGAGGGTATCAGCAGTGCAGCACAGCCTCGCCAAGGGCCAAGTAGGGATTCTTGAATCCAGCCAGATCCCTGCCTTCTGAGCAGGTAAAGCATCACAGCTCTTTCTGGCTTGCTTGCACGCTGGGCAATGAGGCTACCCCTCCTTGTCCTGCTGGCCCTGGGGACAAAGGTGACCCTGATTGCCTCCTCCTAATGGCTCTGTTGCCTGGAGCCCCGCTCACCTCTTCCTCGTATTCTCTGCATGCAGTACTATATCAACAAGACAGAAATCGTGGACTTTCCCCGCTTCCCTCACCGAGGACTGTTGCTGGACACCTCTCGTCACTACCTGCCTCTGAGAGCCATCCTGGAAACTCTGGTAGGGTGCCTGTGCTAGGAGACCAGGTGGTTTAGCTGGGTGTCCCTTCCTTTGCAACAACTGAGGGCTGCTTGAGTGGCCTGGAGGGCTTTTTGGTTTTTTTGTATTGCTCCTTTCTAAAGATCCTAGGAGCTGTCTAATGCGTAGGCCACTGCATCTACATTTCATTGAGGAAGATCTAGTCAAACATAGGCTTTTTAAACGAAACCAGCTTGCTTGTCACTAGATGAAGCAGCAGGCTGGGGTGGGATGGCACTGTGACCTCAATTCTTAATATACAGATGTGCATCATGGAAAAATGCTTCTATGCTGTAGGTCCTTCCCAGTGCCCATGGCTGTGTTTGCTCATGGTGTAACTCACAGCTGCCTCATTTGGGTGATTTCTCAGCTCCCCCTGTAAACAGAATAAGGAAGAAAACCCTGAGGTCTCTTGGATTCCTGCAATCCAGATTACATTCCGAGGCTGGGTTGTTTCTGAGGCAAGGGAAAGCACTGACTTCTTCCCAGCCACATTAGGCAAACGTGGGTGGTGGTTCTGTGTTCATCCCAAGCAGAATTAAACTTCCAGGTCTCCGCCATTGGCTCAGCTGTAGGGAGAACAGGGATTTTATTATGAGCAGAAGTACTATTGGCCCTCTGCAGCTCTTTGTGGTGCTGGTGTGTTTGAAGAGAGGTGTCTGAATCCCTCTTGGATCCTGAGGAGCGTTTGGGGATGCTGCCTTGTCGTTTTGGAGCACAGGAACCTTGTTCCCTTTCTGTGGCAAGCTGGGTGACCCGTTTCAGAAGGGACAGGCCATGTTCATCTTTGTTCATGTTCCATCCCAGGATGTCATGGCTTACAACAAGTTCAATGTATTTCACTGGCACATTGTGGATGACCCATCTTTTCCCTATGAGAGCTTGACCTTCCCAGAGCTCAGCAAGCAGGTAACCCATCCCGATCACCGTGTAGCACCCAGCCCAGGGCGAGCAGACCCCTCCCTTGGCACCTGAGCCAAGGTGCTGAGATTTCCCGTATTTCCCCAGGGAGCCTTCAATGCCATGACCCACGTGTACACAGCCAATGACGTGCAGACAGTGATCGAGTACGCCCGGCTGCGTGGCATCAGAGTCATTGCAGAGTTCGACACTCCTGGGCACACGCTCTCCTGGGGTCCAGGTGAGGAGCACACCCTGCCTGCTGCTGCTGTGAGGAGAATTGTAGTTGCACCGAGGGGAGGAAGGGGATCTGCAACCTGGATCCCAGAAGCCAGGTGTGGGTAGCTGTGTCCCACGGGCTGGCTTTGAGGAGGAACAAACCGTTGTCTGGGGGAAATAGGACCCAATGGTCCAACTTCTGGAACAAAATCCAGAGGGAAAACTTTTCGATCTCTTCTTGCATCCAAGTTGGGCGATTTTTTGGGGGGAACATCTGCTCTTCCAAAACCAACATTGTGGGTATTGCAAGGATCTTGGGTTTAACTGGGGGTACAGCTGACCAAGCTTCCTTGCTCTGAGGAAGACCCCTGCTCCAAGGACTGTACATGCTACCTCTTCCACATCTGGAAGTGCGAGAAGCTCCAGGAAAATGTTGCCTTGTCTTTCTCTCTCCTTCCTCTGCCTCCAGATGCCATGGCCTGCACTGGAATACACTCTGTGCATGTGGTTGCAGCCAAAACTGTGCCTGGCCCCCTTCCCCATCTGCAGTGGGTGTGTGGAGCTGGGATTGGGTGCTAAGAGCTACACCAGCATTATTTTTCCCCAGCAGATCTGTGTGTGGTTTTCTATAGGAATCTCCCCCAAAAAAAGCAGTGGGGCCCACAATGAGAGATACTAAGGGGAAACCTGGGAAGGGTGGAAACTGTAGCGTCCTGCAAGGATTTAGTGTGTCTGTGTCCCATCTTCATAGTAGCTGTTGCAGGGGGGAAAAAAGGCTTGAGCCCTGCTCATCTCACCTGGAGTGTGTGTGTGGGGCAGTAGTGGATGTGTGTGGGGGAGCACAAGATGAATGCAGAACACGGATCCCTCCCCATCATGTCAGGCTTCCTGAGCCAGAGGTCATTTTTCTGCTGCTGTGTTTATACCTTGTGCTCCATGCCCAGGTCTTGTGCTGAGGAGGGTCTGGGGGGTTATACAGGATGATATGGTCATGCTTAGCCCCTTTCTCACTCTCGTGTGTTTGTTACGACCCAGGTGCTCCGGGCCTACTGACTCCCTGCTACTTGGGCAAGGATCCTTCTGGGACCTATGGGCCCATCAACCCCATCCTTAACAGCACCTACCAGTTTGTGACCAGTTTGTTTCAAGAGGTCAGCGCTGTGTTCCCAGACTTCTTCCTTCACCTCGGTGGCGATGAGGTGGACTTCACATGCTGGTGAGTCTGAAATCAGTCTGGATGGGGACTGGAGGGAAGTATCTGGGATTGGAGTCCCAGCCCATTGCTTTTTGGTCACGATCATCTGCAGATCTTTGGTGTCCTGCTCCTTTAGGCTCTGTGTGTTGGTGCCTGGGGTTTCTGTGTGCAGGGTGATGCTGGTTGTGGGAAGCTGCTGGAGTTGGCACAGCCACAGCTCTTGGAATGCCTGGGCTAGCCTTGGACTGATGTGGGAAGGACTTGGCCATGTCTTGGCCTTACTCCAGAGCTTGGGTTGCAGTGCTTTTATTCTCTTCTCTTTGGCACACAGGAAATCCAATCCAAAAATTCGTGCCTTCATGAAGGAGATGGGCTTTGGTGAAGATTACAAAAAATTGGAGTCATTCTACATCCAGAGGTAAGGACGGTTGCATCCTGGGACTGCAGCTGCAGTATGTGATCAGCACAAATGTCTTCTACTGTCTTGGGGACACCAGATCTCCTTTTCAGGAGCACACCATTCAGGCACATCTCCCTGACCCCAGAGGGAGTAGCCTAGCCATGTTTTATTGGGAGATTGACCACAAAAAAACCTGGGGCTGAGAAGAGAGAAGCCCCATAATGGGCTGTGCTTTCTCCCTTCTTCAGAAGTACCTTCACGTCCCGCTGTGGGTGTTGGGAATATCGGTGCTGCTGCTTTGGTTGTATGTAACCAGCAAAGAGACGGGACCGTAGTTGGGATGACCCAAAACTCAGTACTCTTTCCAATCCAGGCTTCTGAACATCATCTCTTCCCTCGGCAAAGGTTATATCGTGTGGCAGGAGGTGTTTGACAACAGAGTGAAGGTGAGAGCTGCCTGCTTTCCCTAAAACAGTTGCCTGTGCTGGAGTGAACAGTGCCAGCACCCCAGTCAGACGCACTGGTGTGCTCTGGGAGTGCTGTGCTGGTGCTGGCAGGGTGTACTCTGTTATGGGACTGGCATTGGTCTTGAGATGGTGCTGCCAGTGAGCTGCCCTCATGGTGGCTTTGTCATGCTGCTGTCAACAGTCTCTTCCCTCCAGGTTCTTGTATATACACCTGCAAGAACCAGGTTTTAACCCTGCCCAGGACATTCTGCAAATGGGCTTCTCTCTCCCTCTGTTGCTCCTGCAGACCAGATGGGAAGTGGCTTAAAAGTCAAGCCAAGGTCTGCCTCAGTTTCTCTTTGGGGGTGTTTGCAGCTGTGGATGGATCAGGGCACTGTGCTTATGAGGAGAGGTGGTGCTGTTGTTGCTGCACTGATCCCATGCATGGGGTTCATGTGTGCTCTTCAGGTGAGGCCAGACACCATCATCCATGTGTGGAAAGAGAACTCCACGCCATACATGGAGGAGATGGCGAATGTCACCAAGGCTGGCTACCGGGCTCTGCTCTCTGCCCCCTGGTACCTCAACCGCATCTCCTACGGGCAGGACTGGATGGCGGCCTACCAAGTGGAGCCCTTGAAGTTTGAAGGTGTGTTCCTTGTGTCCCCTTCCCATATGGCAGCTGACTTGTCGCTCGGAGGTAGTGCCAAGGCTGGCTGACTTGCTAATCCGTTCTTGCTGCTGGGATGAAGGTTCTTGAGTGACTGTGTCCTTGGTTCCTGTGCTATGTCCCATTCCCTTGCTGCCGGCAGAAAACAACTCTGCTCTTCCCCAGCATGGGGTTTGAAGAAAGGGCTTCCAGAATGGCACGTTATTGCCTCCGTAGCTGAGCCACCCTCTGCTGTTACAGGCGCCTCTGTGGGCAGGGTGATAAATCACCCCGTTATCTTACAACACCCCGTCATCTGAACGCTGTGTCCTCTGGCAGGCAGTCCTGAGCAGAAGGATCGGGTGATTGGCGGAGAGGCGTGCATGTGGGGTGAATACGTGGACGTCACTAACCTGGCCCCAAGGCTCTGGTAAGAGAAGCCCTGGGGAGGTTAGCTCGAGCCGCGTGGGGCAGGGATCAAGCCCCTTTCCCTCGCCACCAAGTGACGTGTGCCACACTCTGCGGTCTGTGTGTGGTGCTTGTCCCTGTCCCCTGGCAGCGCCTCTGTGCTGTTAACAGCCTCACTGAGGCTTAAATGAGAGTTTGCAAGACTGTAACATGCTCCTGTACAACCTGCTGCTGCAAGTGGTACGTGTTTAACGCTGGTCTCTGTCCTGTCACCCCGGTCCGCTCCTGATCCGCATGTGTCTAGGAGTGGATCTTTTGATATGCAGAAGCTGTGTGCCTTTGTGTGCTGAAGGACGTTGGTCAGGAAAGTGTTTGGGAGCTCAGGGCTTTGCGTGAGAAGCTTTCCAACTCCCCCCTGACCTAGCTGCCTCTGTCCCTCATTCCTCAAGGCCAAGAGCTGGGGCCGTAGCTGAGAGACTGTGGAGTAACGCAACCGTCAGGGACCTGCAAGATGCCTATGTGCGGCTGGCTGACTTCCGCTGCAAGCTTCTCAGGTAACAGTCCCTCCTCACAGCCGGACAGTGTAAGTGCCGCCCTCCTGGGGAAGGCAGCAAGGGTGAAGTAGGCTTTCCCTGGTGCAAGATAACCCTTGGTCTTATGGAAAGTCACGAGCTTTTCTCCTGCCTGTGCGTGGGCAGAACTTGCTTTATGCAGTGCTGGAAGAGAGCCCCTGCTGCTGGCGTGGGCTGGTGGCTCTTGTCAAGGAGAGGGCTTCGTGCTGAGGAAGGGGGACCCGTCAGCTATTGCCAACCCTCCTGGCAGCACCAGCTTTCCCAGAAAACCTGCCCTTACCCCGTGCTCCCACGCGTGAGCAAAAAACTGAGTCTCTAACCGCAGGATGAGAACTGCTCCCTCCTTGTCACACCTGAAACGGGACGCCGATGGCCACCCTGCGCTCCTCTAACCCCTCAAACCTGACCATGGCCTCTGCGTAATTGCATCTCTCTGCTCTCTTTCCAGGCGTGGTGTCCAGGCGCAGCCTCTCTATGTAGGATACTGCGAAAATGAATTCGGCGGGTTTTGAAGGGAGAATCCTGCTGCCCTCGGTCACTGTGCACACAGGAGGAATGATCCCGCCCTCTCAAAAGCTGCTGGCTTGGCAAAGGGACCCCTCTCCACCCCCACCTTCTGCTCTTGCTTTGTTGCAATGCACTTTTTTTTTTCCTTAATGTGCACTCTTTGCCTCTTTTTCTATTTTTATTTCTTTAAATCTATAAATAAATGACCCCAAAGAGGAAAAAGGTGCTTTTTCATGCTCAGTTGAGGCTTGGGAAACCGTGCAAGGGTTTTTGTTAGCAGGAGAATTAGTAGGGCTTGTTCCAGAGGTGCTGGTGGAGGAGCATCTGTCTGTGTCTCATCCCGGTGGCTACGGAGCTTGCTGGGTGCCTGCTCAGCTGGATAAACTGTTTAACCTCTGCTGCTGTCAGATTCCGTCCCTGCAGGGAGAAGGTGGTGAGACTGTGGGGGCACCCCCAGTTTTCCCCTTGACCTCCCACCGTCTGCACCTGGACAAGGCACTACTTGTGCCAGGATGTTACTGCATGGTGACCTTGGTTTTGCTTCTGTGGCCTTGCACGCACCAGCAGTCAGCGTTGTGCTGTTCCTGTCCTTATCTCTCTCTCCTCTCTCTGCCTATGTCCAGGCAGGAGACTTGCCTGCAAGCCACCGTCTCTCCTGCCCCAAACCCTGTCTGCTGCCACCTCCTCCTCTGGCTTCTCCTGAGAAGAAGACACCTCGAAGCCTCTCCAAGGAGACCTCAAACCCACTGAGCCAAGCAGTGCATGGATGTTACAAAGTCATTGCTCGGCTCTTCAATCGGCTGTCACCTCTGCTTGGGATTTGGCCAACTGATCCATCCTCCTCCTGCTCTGTTGTCCTTGTCATAGGGAGCTCAGCTCCAGATCTGCATCTGAGAGGTTTGGATCGGATACTATTTTCCTTAGAGAAGAGACCGGTGGTGCTGCTGTCTCATGGAGCTAGGACAGTCGTGGTTCTTGTCTTTTGATGGTTGGGGTTGCTATGTGGGAAACCATGTTCAGCTCAAAGTTGGGGAATCTCTCGGGGACAAATCCTGGCTGATGGCACTGTTGTACATGTGTCTTGGTCTTAAATGAGTGAGATCGGCTGTTATGGCTGGAAACCCTTTACTGTTGAACTTTAATTTAAAAATATTAAATTCACTTTCCATTAAAATACTCAGAAATTGTCAAGTCTTACATTTCTTTACTCTCCTGCGAAGGGATACCCAAACACTGCTCCTCTCAATCTTAAAGGGAAAGGGAAAAAAGATTGTGAAGCCGGAGCAGGGAAGTTTAGCCAGATTTGGGGGAAAGAGGGGTATTTTTTTCCCCTTGCTAAGGCTGGGAGGGGAAGGGCTGCCTTCCTCTGCCCTGTTGCCTGGGGGAAGATGCTCCTCTGCTTCCTCCAGCTCTGCCTGGGAAACTTGTGCCTCTTTTCTCTGTTGTTTTGGTCATGAATACTTGTGTATTTAAGGCTGAGTGGAGTCAGGATTGCTGATCTGCCCGCCTGTCACTCCAAGCGTGTTTGTTTCTCTTAAATTGAGTAACCCAAAAGACCTAAATAATAATAGCTGCTTCCTTTTGCTGGGGTTCGATGTGCTGTCAAGTCCTAAAGAGCTCCCAACAGCTGCTGTAATTAGTGCTCCTTCCTCCCTACCAGACCTGGTGTGAGCAAACGCTGATCAGAAGCTTCTCATCTCCATGAGGACATCTCCTTCTGCTCTGACCCAAGTACCCTCTGATGCCACCCAGTGTCCCCATGCCATCTTTCGGGGTCAGCTTTGGGAGGCGTTGCTCTACAGCACAGATGCCTTGGGTACTTGTGGAGCAGAAGCTTTACCTTCTGGTCCAGGCTGGTGGCCTCCAGCGCTTCAGACCTGGATGTCTGCTCCATCTCTGCGTGGCCACTTCTGCCTGGCTCTTCCTGCAGCAATGTGGGAGAAGGACAGCCAAGATACCATGGTTTGCTGCTGGGATGTGACGCTTTCGGGCTCCGGAGGGGTGGCAGGCACAGAGGAAGGTGGTTAGTATCCCTTCCTGTTTTTAAAAGTTGTTTTTTCCCCTTTTTTCCCCAACGTGGTGTAAATTGGCACCTTTGCTGGGTGCTTTTGCCACTGCAGGGAGCTGCTGTTGGTGGGGCTGGGGCCAAGGGGCAGCCTGGCCCTGGGTAGGGTGCTCTCCTCCCGGGAATGATGGGTGCTCTGCTCCTGGGGAGGATGCTTTGCTCCCAGGGATGATGATCTGCTCCCAGGGATGACGCTCTTATCCTGGGAATGATGCTCTGCTCCCAGGGAGGGTGCTCAGCTCCTCAGTGCTGCCCTGTCCATGCTGAGGGGCTCTTCACCACCACATCCCAGCTCCCTGCCCTCACCTTGCCTGTCTCCCTGCCTCGCTGGGCTCCCTTTCACCCACGGCTAGGTGTGGGACCCTGCAGGGCCTGGGGTGCCCCAGCACCGGCGGGGCTAGCACGGGGGGGAACCCCCCAACCCAGCACCTGCTGGTGAAGCCTGGTGTTCATGATCCCGGTTAAATACCACCCCACAGTCCCGCTTCCTGGGGTGGGCTGCACTGGCATCTCCCCAGAAACACCACCTTGGCAAGGTCTGCAGCCTTGCAAAGGCAGGGATCCCCCTCGGCGGGGGGAGCACCCTGCTTTCCCCCGCTGCGGGCTCGCCGCTCGGCCCGTTCCTTCCAGAACATCTATTTTAGTTGTATAAAACTTGCCGGGGCGCAGCGCAGAACAGGCAACGTGTGAATCACTCGGGGCCAACGGGTTTAAAAATAAACCCAGGCGGCAGCAAAGAACAGCCACCGAGCCCCTGGATTCCAGCAGGATTACACTCCACGCTGCTGAAACCCACCCATGGGTGCCCCCCCCCCCCCACCGCGGGCGCTGGCCCCTTCTCCAGGGGGGTTTATCTGGACATGCTTGCGTGTGTTTGCACATGCCTGCATGCACAGGCACATACTTGCAGCCATGTGCACATGCTTGCATGCATATGCACGCTTGCGATTGCATGCACTCATGCACACGCTTGCTCATGCATGCATAGGGGCGCTTGCAAACATGCACTCATGCACATGCTTGCACATGTGTGTATAGGTGCCTGAGAACACGTGCACTCATGCACATGCTTGCACATGCATGTACATGGGCACTTGTGAATATGTGCACTCATGTACATGCTTGCACACACGTGCATGGGGTGCTCGGGAATAGATTCACTCATGTCCATGTTTGCACATGCATTTACATGGGGTGCTTGCAAATGTGTACTCATGCACATGCTTGCACAAGCATGCATAAGGGTGCTCAGGAACACATGCACTCATGCACATGCTTGCACAAGCATGCATAAGGGTGCTCAGGAACACATGCACTCATGCACATGCTTGCACAAGCATGCATAAGGGTGCTCAGGAACACATGCACTCATGCACATGCTTGCACATGCATGTACATGGGTGCTTGTGAACACGTGCACTCATGCACATGCCTTCATATGCATGCATAGGTGTGCTTGGGAACACGTGCACTCATGCACATGTTTGCACACACCTACCTGCACGCGCGTGGCAGCGTGCAGGGGAAGCCCCAGCCCCAGCCCAGCTGCTGCTCTGGGAGTAATTAATTAACGACCGCGCCTGACATTAAAGCCGCTCACTCTAATTACAGATTCTTCGGGGTGCAGGAGGGAGGTGCTTCCCCTCCCCCCCATCTGGGCCAGCCCCGAGGGGGCATCCAGGGCGATGTGGGGTCCATCGAGACGAAAAATGCAACAAATTGTGCCCAAATTGTCCCTTTTGAGCCTTTCCCGTGGATTTAACCCCCGCCCGAAGGTGGTGGCGGGTGGGACCGGGCGGGGTGTTAACACTGGAACTTACTGAGGGCTGCAGGGGTGAGGGCAGGAGGCTGCTCAGCCCTGCCTCGGGGTGACGGGGGGTGACAGGGGGCGATGGGGGTGACAGAGGTGGCGGGGGTGACGCAGGTGCGAGGGTGATGGGGATGGAGGGGTCCGGGGTCACCCCGGCAGGGAGCGCTAGTGGGTGGAGTCGGGGTACCCCGCCCCGCTGCCAGCCTCCCCTTCTGATTGGCCGCCTCTCCCTCATTATGCTAATGTTTTGCGTCTCGCCGGGGCCAGCAGGCTGACGTCACCCGCCCGCGCGGGTGAGGGGGGGTGGGGGGGGCTGTTGTGAGCGGAGAGGCCCGGGCTGAGCCGAGCGGTTCCGAGCGGTTCCGAGCGGCGCCGAACGGGGCGGGGCGGGGCGGGGCGGGGCGGCGGGCGCCTCCCGCAGCGGCGGCGGCGGCGGCGGAGTGGGCCATGGCCGCGGCGGGCAGCGGCGTGGCGGCGGCGGCGGCGGAGGCGGGGGCAGCGTTCAGCACCGCGAACAGCGGCCGGGTGAATGGGCTGAGCCGCCCTCCCGGCGCCATCGCCATGAAGGATCACGACGCCATCAAGCTCTTCGTGGGGCAGATCCCGCGTAACCTGGAGGAGAGCGACCTCAAGCCGCTCTTCGAGGAGTTCGGCCGCATCTACGAGCTCACCGTCCTCAAGGATCGCTTCACCGGCATGCACAAAGGTACGGGGGGCTCTGTGCCCACCGGCGAGGCGCAGCCAGGCGGGGCGTCCTGAAGTGGGACAGCCTGAGGTGGGGATAGCCCTGAAGTGGGACACCCAGGTATAGGGCACCCCTGAGGTGGGACACCCTGAGGTGGGGGTACCGCTGAGGTGGGACACCCAGGTATGGGGCACCCCTGAGGTGGGACAGCCCCTGAGGTGGGACACCCAGGTATGGGGAACCCCTGGGGTGGGACACCCTGAGGTGGGACAGCCTGAGGTGGGGATACCCCTGAGGTGGGACACAGAAGTATGGGGCACCCCTGAGGTGAGGCACCCTGAGGTGAGGCACACCCGAGGTAGGGGTACACCTCAGATGGGACACCCTGAGGTGGAACACACATGATCTGGAAGTGCCCCTGAGGTGAGGCACCCTGGTATGGGACACCTCTAAGGATGGGGCACTCCTGAGGTGAAGGCACTCCTGAGGCAGGCCACCCAGGTACAGGATGCCTCTGAGGTGAGGTACCCCTGATCTGGAGGTACCCATGAGGTGGGGGGATCCCTGAGGTCGGGATACCCCTGAAGTAAAGGTATCCCTAAGCTGGGGGCACCCTTGAGGTGGGGCACCCTGAGACCGAGGAACCCCTGGTATGGGGTACTCTTGAGGTGGAGGTACCCCAGTATCAGGCACCTCAGTATGGGGCACCCCTAAGATGAAGGTGGCCCTGAGCTGGAGGCACCCCAGTATGGATCACCCTGGTATGGGTCACGCTGGTATGGGGCACCTCTGATGTGGGGGCACGCCGGTATGGAGCATCCTGGTGTGTAGCACCCCTGAAGTGGGGTACACTTGAGGTGGGCTACACCTGAGGTGGGGCACCCCTAAGATTGGGGTACCCCTGAGGCAGAGGCACTGGTCAAAGGTAGACATAGTCCTGGGATGGAGACACCCACCTGAGGTGGGGGCGCCAACCTGGGGTTGGGAGCTGCTGTCCGACTTGGGAGCACCCCAGCAGTGTTTCAGGCACCCACTTGGGTTGGGGGCACCTGTCAGGCTTTGAGGCACCCATGTGAGTTTTGGGCACTCCTGGAGTTGGAGCACCCCTGGAATGGAGGCACTTACCTGGGATACAGGCACCCACCGTGGACGGGTGCACCCACCTGCCTGGCCCCCTGTCTGTGCTGTGCCCTGGATCTCTGTGACCTGGCAGGACCACAGTTGCTGTCAGCCTGGCTGGCATCCCGGCACGGGGTGCAGAGCACCTGGCACCCCAAGCAGTGGTGCACCAAGGGGCTCACACATGCACCACCAAGGTATTTACAGAACCTCTCACCTGTGAGCTGGGGGTCTGTGGCACCAGAGCGGGGTCAGGGCACCCCAGGTGTCACCCAGACAGGATCTCACACTCCTCTGCATGCTGTCGCCAAGCCCCTATGCCACAGGCAGCACCTCCTTTGCTGGGACTTTCTGGGAAGCTGAAACTTGGTGCTTGCAGATGCTGCCATGTTGGTGTCCTTTGGCCGTGGGTCTGCTGCCCAGACTCCATTGTTCTTGGCACCATGGCCTCCGAAATGTCTCCAGGCACCTCTGAAGTTACTTGCGTACCCCGAACAATGGGATTCACACCTTGCCAGGCCCCATTGGTGCTTCCTCCAGCCCGGGCTTCAACCACTGCGGCCCGGACATGCAATTTAATTGCAGACGCTCCTGTAATTTGGACAACATCCTTCCTCCCGGTGAGCCTCCGGAGTGGGATTGCTCCTGCTCCAGCCCTCCAAACTTCTCCTGAATACCTAGGCACCGTCCACATCATTGCCTTAAGGGGTGAAGGGGAAAAAAAGGGGGGGAAAAAAGAGCGGAGAGGAGGAAGCCAACTTGATTATGGATGGTAAACACTGGAAATGGCACCGGGACTGATGTGAGCCACTGTGCTGACCTCCCATTTCCACCCGCAGCGGGGCTGATATTTAACTGGGAGGATCTTTCCTTGCTCGCCGTGACGGCAGATGTCCCCAACACCCCAATGCGGGTGAGGGACCCCATCCCTTAGCATCCCCCTGCCCTGCTGTCATGCTCCCTCTCCTCCCAGGCATGGTGATTGTACTTATTAAGAGTTATTAATACTTAATCAGCTGGCGGATTTAATTGTGCCAATATTAAAAATGCATCAATGTCAATTTTATTCATTAAATATTTACTTTGTTGAAGGGAAACTGTTTTGCTGCTGTTTTAATATCACTTTCAGATGCTTTTGGATGTGACCCCAGCAAACTCGGGGGGAGCCCTCGGGGAGGGTGCGGTGCAGCAGCAGCATGGGGACCCGGGATGCTCCCACGGGAGCAGGAGAGACAGAGGGGAGAGGATTGGACCTCGTCCCTGGAGCTCGCTCATCGCTGCCAGCTCCGGGCGAGCGAGTGGCTGGGCAGCGTGAGTCAGCGTGGGAAAACCTCGCCCCAGGCGTATTCCCGATTCCCGAAGCGCGACGATGCCGGATGAGCCAGAGCACCTTCGCCACACGAGCCTCATCCCAAGGAGGATGCTCGATGCTGGGAGAAGTGTGGCGGCAAGCTGGGATGCGTGGCCTCGACTCCTGGAGATCCACTTCCCAGAGGCTTTCCCCAGAGCTCGAGGCCAGAGCACTGCTGCCTGCGTGCTGCCAGATTCGCTGCTTGCTCTTGCCTTGCTCCCTCCGTCATCCCGCTGCTCCGTCTCTTTTATAACAAGGTCTCCCAGCCTGTTTTGGGGCTGAGCTCTGGCCCTGCTGGTGGCGGTGCCCACCTGGGTGCTGTGGTGATGGGTGCCAGGGTGCTGGATACAATGGTACCAGTCTGCTGGAGTGCTGGATGCCAGGATGTCAGGGTGCCAGGATGTCAGGGTAGCAGGATGCCAGGGTGCTGGATGTCAGAGTGCCAGGATCCTAGATGCCAGGATGCCAGGGTGTCGGTGTACTGGACATCAGGGTGCCAGGGTGCTGGATGTCAGAGTGTCAGGGTGCCAGGGTGCCAGGGTGCTGGGGTGCTGGATGTCAGAGTGCCGGGGTCCTGGATGCCAGGATGTCAGGGTGTCAGTGTGCTGGATGTCAGGGTGCCAGGATGCCAGGGTACCAGGATGCCACGGTCACAGTGTGCTGGATGTCAGGGTGCCAGGGTGCCAGGATTCCAGGGTGCCAGATGCCAGTGTGCCAAGGTGCTGGGGTGCTGATTTGCTGGATTTCAGGGTACCAGGGTGCTGGGTGCCAGGATGCCAGGATGCCAGGGTGACAGGGTGCTGGCTCTCAGAGTGCCAGGGTGCCAGGGTGCCGGATGTTAGAGTGACAGGCTGCTGGGTGCCAGGGTGCTGAGATGCCCCAAGTCCGTATTAGCTGCTCTCCGCATGCCTGGGGCTTTGAGGGGGTGCCAGTCCAGACACTGATCCCATCTCCCCGTCTCCACAGGCTGTGCCTTCCTCACCTACTGCGCCCGTGACTCAGCCCTGAAGGCACAGAGTGCCCTGCACGAGCAGAAGACGCTGCCAGGGGTAAGTGACACCAGGCAGTTGAGGTGAGCTGGGGTGGGGGACGGTGACACCTGCCTGGGATGCAGGCGCAGGAGCTGCTCCAGTGGCCACAAACCAAGGCATTGATTTTCCTGCCTCCCGTGTGCTGTTGTGCTTTCTGTGGGCTCCGACCTCCCGAGCTTAACAAAGTGAAAATAAATATTTAATTATTCGCCTAAATAAAAATCAATAGGGCCACTGGTTGGCTGGGGAAAGCGCTGGGGCCTGTGAATATCAATCCCTGCCTCGGGTGCGCGGAGCTGGTGGAGGGGGATGAGGTTCTTGTGGATGTGGCTCCAGCACGTGCTCTAGCCGGGGTGCTGTCCATCAGTAGGCTTAAGAGTTAACAGCCCACTTCGGCAGCCTCGAGGAGGTTCGGGGTCAGACCCTGCCTGTGTCCCCTTCTCATCACACACGCTCATGTGTGTACGCACGCGTGTGCGAGGTGTATGGCTGCTGCAGCTACTCACTTCTCACCCCGCACCCTTGCACGGGGTGAGCATGGGCACAGGCATGTAAGCACACCCTTGCACATGGGTGTGCAGGCATGTGCCCCTGCGTGGGCCCATGTCTGTGCATGTGTGCATGCAGCAGTGCATGGGTGTGCATCCGCCGGAGTGCACAGCCGCAGCAAGACAGGTATCTGCGCGTGCACACCCTGAGCTTGTACAGGCCCCAGTGCCTGTGCACATCCCCTGTAGCTATGGCACACCCCTCTGCCTTTGCTCACACCCCTGTGCTTGTGCACACCCCTCAGTGCTTCTGCACACCCGTGTGTGACCATGCTCACACCCCTGTGTCTGTGCACACCCCTCCATGCTTGCGCACAGCCGTGGGGGCTTGTATACACACCCGTGTGTGCCTGTGCACACCCACTATAGCTGTGAAACCCCCGTCCCTGCGCTCATGGCCCCTATAGCTGTGCACATACCCTACAGCTGTGCTCACAGCCCCTATAGCTGTGCACACACCCTATAGCTGTGCTCACAGCCCCTATAGCTGTGCACACCTGCTGTCCCTGTGCTCACAGCCTCTATAGCTGTGCACACACCCTATAGCTGTGCTCACAGCCCCTATAGCTGTGCTTATGTCTCCTATAGCTGTGCACACCCAGTGTCCCTGTACTCATGGCCCCTATAGCTGTGCACAACTCTGTGCTTGTGCTCACAGCCTCTATAGATGTGCTTACAGCCCCTATAGCTGTGTACACCCCTGTGGCTGTGGTCACGGCCCCTGTAGCTGTCCTCACAGACCCTATAGCTGTGCACACCCCTGTGCCTGTGCTCATGGCTGCTATAGCTGTGCTCACACCCCTATAGTTGTGCTCACAGCCCCTATAGCTGTGCAGACTCCTGTCCCTGTGCTCACACCCCTATAGCTGTGCCCACAACCCCTATAGCTGTGCACACCCATGTCCCTGTGCTCACAGCCTCTATAGCTGTGCAGACCCGCTCTCCCCGTGCTCACACCCCCGCGCTGCGCGCCCCCGGGTCCCGCTACCCCGGCCAGGCCCCGCCCCATCGCCGCGCGGGGGCGTGTCCAGGCGGTGGTAGGGAGCGTGTTCCCACCCTAGCCCCTCCCCTCGGCTCGGCCCGGCCCGGCTCGGCCCGGCTCGGTGGGGCCGCGGCCGCCCCTCCCCCTGCCCCGCCTCCCCCGCGCCGCTGCGCGAGCCGAGCCGAGCCGAGCCGAATCGGGCCGGACCGAGCCGAACCACTTCGGGTGGAGCCGGGTCGGGCCGGCCCCAGCCGAACCGGGCCGAGCCGGGCCATGCAGCTGCCGCAGGTGCCGGCGCCCGGGCCGCGGCCGCCCGTGCTGTGGGTACCCGCCGGGTCCAAGATCCTCTGCATCGAGGTAGGGCCCCGCCTTTGTCTGCCGCCGGCCCGGCCCGGGAGCATCCGCACCCGTGGGGTGCTGCGAGGTGCGGGGGGGTGCTTGGACCCGGCGAGGGGTTGTAGCCCGGGGGTGGGGGG
>VFFE01006526.1:160678-172045 GCA_008921705.1 Burhinus oedicnemus
TAGGGATGGGGTGTGTGGATGTCTGCGTTGGTGAGGAGGGTGCATCTGCACCCAGGGATGGGGGGTGTGGGTGGGGGTGTTGGTGGGGAGGGTGTGTCTGCAGCCCGCGATGGGGCGCGTGTGTTGGCAGGGTGGTTGTTGGTGATGGGGGTGTATCTGCAGGCAGGGATGGGGGTTGTGTGTGGGTGGGTGTTGGTGAAGAGGGTGTATCTGCACCCAGGGATGCTATGTGTGAGTGTGGGTGTTGGTGAGGAGGGTGTAGCTGCACCCAGGAATGGGAGGGGGTGGGGGGGTGTTGGTGAGCAGGGTGTATTTGCAGGCAGCGATGGAGTGTGTACATGCCTGTGTTGGTGGGGAGGGCGTATCTGCACCCGGGGATGGATTTTTTTTTGCCCATGGGGTGTGCACAAGTGGGTGTTGGTGGGGAGGGTGTATTTGCACCCACGGATGCTGTGTGTGTGTAAGTAGGTGCTGAGGGTGTGCTTGTGCCCAGTGATTGTGCGCCTGGTGGTGGGGTGTGGGTGTACGTGGGTCTGGGGGGTGGCAGTGGTGGGTGGGTGCACCCAAGGTGGTGGTGGGTGTGTAAGTGTGCATACGCGTGTGTGCGTGCATACCAGGTGTGAGCAGGGAGCAGAGTGCATGTGTGCGTACGGGTGTTGCATGGGCTCCGGCATTGTGGGTGCCTGGTGAGGGGGCTATCCAGGTGTGTGCAGGGCTGGGGCGTGCGTGGGTGGTGGTAGGGATGGGGTGTGAGTGCTGCCTGGGGGGCAGGAGCCGTGGCCGTCCAGGGTTGTTGTCCAGCACTGGGTGTCCATGTGTCCACAGAGGGCTGCCGGGGGTCCCACTGTGGGTCCTGCTGCTGTAATGGGGAAACTGAGGCAAGGGGCATTGCATCCCTGCCTGGCAGGGACAGTGATGCCGGCTGTGTGCTCATGTGTGTGTGTGCCCATGGTTGTGCAGGATCCACAGCTGCGGGGAGGGTGCTGTGGGTGTTGTGTGGGTGTGCGACTGTGGGCGGGCAGGTGCTCACGAGGCCTCTGGGCTCGGGGTGTGTGGGTGTAGGGGTGTCGTGTGCGGGTGTACACGGGGCTGGTGTAGGTGTGCAGCTGCACGTGGGTGTGCAGTTGTGCTAGGGTGGATGTATGGTTGCGCGGGGGTCTGCGTGGGTGCAAGCGTGCAGCTGTGTAGGTGTATGGTTGTGCGGGGGGTTGTGCTGAGGCAAGTGTGCAGCTGTGGGTTGCGTGGATGTGCATGGAGGATACTGTGTGGGTCTGTGGTTGTGCATAGGGGTGTGTGGGAGCATGAGTGCAGCTGTAGGGGATGCGTGGCTGTCCATGGGGGTGTGCTAGGGTGGTCGTGTGCCTGTGTGGTGGTCCCCAGGCCGACTGTGTCCCCCCTGCTGTGAGTTCACCCCCCAGGGCTCTGGCAGGGTGTTCCCGTGATGGGTGGCTGCCTGTACCAAAACGCCTGTCTCCCTGCACCGGGTGTTGGTTGCTCCCATGGATGCCCGATGCTCCAGCGTCACCCGGCACCTGTGTCTTGGCTTTTGGATGCATTGTGGCCTGCCGGATCCTCTGGCTGTTGGGTGCGAGGAGGAGGAGGAGGGTGACACTGAGGAAGGAGTGAGGGCCAGAGGTGATGCTGTCCCATGGGACAGGTCCCCTGGCAGTGATTCACCATGGGCTGGCTCTCCCTGGTGCCCATGCTGCTGAGGGGCTCCGAATTTGGGTGGGAGACATTGCCCGAGTGGTCAGGACGTGGTTTAGCAACCGGTGGTGACCCCCTCAGGCTGTACACACTGGTGATTTGGCTATGGGGTGCCATAGCTGGGGCTCTGTGGGGCACCCACGGGTGATGGTGACTGGTGGGTGCTGGGACACCCCAGACAGGGTCTCCTGTGACCCTGGGTGCATCAGCATGACCTTGGGGTGTGTGAGGATGGGGTGCAGATGGGTGGGAGTTGGAAGACGGATGGGTGGATGTGTGGGTGCTATGGGGGTGGAGGGATGGGTGCTATGGGAGTGGAAAGGTGGGTGGTAGGGAGATGGGGGATGGATGGGCAGGTGTAAGGGTGCTACGGGGGCGGATGGGTGTTCAGGGGTAGATGGATGGGTGTTGGGGGGTAGATGGATCGGCACTGGGGATATGGATGGGTGCTATGGGATAGATGGGTGTTATGGGGATGGGTGTTGGGGGATGGATGGATCAATTGATGGGTAAATCTTGGGGGGAGATGGGTGTATGGGTGATTGTGTGGGTGTCAGGGGTGGGTGAATGGATGGATGGGTGTTGGAGGGTGGATAGATGGGTATCAGGAGGAGAGGGAGGTGGCTGAGTGGTTGTTTGGGTGTCAGGGGACAATGGATGGAGGGCTGTTGGGCAGCGGTGGGTGGCTGGGTGACTGTGGGCATGGGAGCACGGTGCAGGGGTGCTGTAGGTACAGACGGACTGGTGGCCACTGGACAACCGGGTGCAGGGAGAGGTCTGGGTACCCACGCTGTCTGCCTGTGCCATGGTAGCTGGCGCAGGGGGGGAACTCAGCACCTTGGGGTGGGCATGGGGCAATGCCAGGTGTGCCAAATCCCCCTTTTCGGGGTGTCCACAGGCTGGGGCGGTTTCTCCCCAGCACAGTGCAGCAGCCCTGGGGTAGGTTAGCCAGTCCCCGAGGCCTGACATTTATAAACATCAGCCGCTCTTGGAGAATCAATACAGTTTAATAACCAGCAAGCGGAGACGGGAGACACATCAAAATGACACTCTGTGGCTTCGTAAATGTTATTCTAAATCATACTCACCGGGTTTATTACATTAAGCATACAGCAGTGGGCACGGGAAATTTATTCCATCAAAGGCCATCGCGCTGGTAAATGGGACTGGGTTGGTGGAGAGGGGGCAGCCCCCCCAAAAAATGGGGTTCCCTCCTCCTGGGCATGGCAAGGGTACAGGGGACAAGGGGGCCGTTGGTCCCATGGATCTCTGTGCTGTCACAGCCTCCGGGATTTGGGGTGAGCAGGATCCTGCCCCGCTACAGGGAATGGGGTGGATTTTTGGGGGACCAGTGATGCGATGGGGGACATGAGGGTGGCTGGGTGGTCCCGTATCCCTTGGTACCACCCTGCAGCTCCTGGGGGCTCGGTCCCCTCCCTGGAGCATCCCGGGTTCTGCGCTGACATTTCTCTGCGTGTTTCCCTGGAGACGAGGCAGTTGCTGTGGAAACCTCCCTCCTCTTCTTCCTTAACCATCCTCTTCCTCATGCTGGGGTGTTGGTGGTGGGGCTAAATTCGGGGACCCCCTCCAGGGCTGCACAATGGGGAACCCCGTGGTGGGGGTACACACCTGTGTGGGTGTGAGAGCAGCACATGTGTGCACAGCTGTCCCTGTGCATACTCGAGCCATGTACGTGTGCGTGCACACCCGCCCCGTCATGCGTGACATCCCGCTGTTGCCGTGACGACCCCATCGAGCACATGGCTCGGGCTCTGCAGCATCGCGGGAGAAGCACGCTTGTTGCCCTGGAAACAGCCGTAATTGTAGCATTTTTCGGTTAAAAGAAGGGAAAAAGGAGGCGGAGAGAGGAAGAGAAATGGCTCCATGGGGAAGCAGGCCAGGGGTGTGTGCGCTGGCCCGGCATGTCCTGCTGCACACACGTGTCACCCTTGCGGGTCCACACGGTGGCGACACAGAAGAGGAGGCCGAAACTGGGTGAGAACCGGGAAAAGGAGAGCCGGCTGGGTGCTGCTGCTGCCTCTGCAGTCCTTTGCAGTCGAGGAAAGTGGGCAGGCGGCCAAGGCTGGCACCGGTGGCCCAGTGGGTGCCTGCGGCACCGGGTACCCGTCCGCGGGGCTGTAGCACTGCCCTCCACCCATGGCATCCCCGCTACGGCATGGCCACAAGCCCTGGCTCTGTTCTTGCAGGTCCCTCCCTTGCTCCTTGCCCTGGTTCCCTGTGCCAGGCTGGGGCCAAATCTCACTATTCCTCATGGAAAGGGTTCGGGGGGGGGGGCACGGCGCTGCCACTGACTGCCCGCTCCCACTTGTGTCTTGCAGATGAACCGCCCCATCCAGGTGAAGCCGGCCGACAGTGAGGGCCGAGGAGGTAGGTCCCCCCTTCCCCAGCTGCCCTGCGCAGGCAGGGGACACAGGGCCGCCCCGGGGGGTGACAGGGGACACAATGGCATCACAGGGGCTGCCACAGGAAGGTTTGTTTGGAGAGAAACCTGCGGAAGGTGCTGCCTTTGCTGATGGCATCCAAACCAGAGCACAGAGCAAACACGATCTCGGCTCTCCCTGCCCAGCTGGCCTGGGGGGAACATCCTGATGTCATGCCAGGAGCATCCAGACATCATATCGTGAATGTCCTGATGTCATAGCATGAACATCCTGACATCACGCCGGGCAGATCACCAGCCAGCCGCTCTCCAACAGCCCCTTCGTCTATCAAACAACCTAATTACCCACCTGGAACTGCCTGTGGGGACCCCGGCAGAGTCAGGGTGCAGGAGTTGGGCGCACATGGCCTGAGCCCCCCTCAAACAGAAACCACTTGACCCCGCCCCCCAAATTCTCCATGGACGTTTCCAGACTGAGTCAATAATTTGAGCAAGATGGCAGGAATCAGATCAAAACCCCCCGATGTTCCCAGCAAGCGCTGGGCACGTAGGTGCACTTGGATGCTTGCGTGGGGCCACCTGCCCTCAGCGGGATGGCTGGGGTAGATATCCCCCTATTCAAAACACATTATTAAACATGATGCAAGCTGGTCCTGGCATGTCCCAGAGGGACCCAGGAAATAAATTACCCACTTACTGAGCATAATTGGTGAAGGATTAAAAATCGATGGGCAAGCTCAGGCACCCGTCTCCAGCTTCCTTGCCCAGGAGGCGATGCTCAGCCACCAAGCCCACTCCCGCTGGCTGCCTTCGCCGGGAGATGGTTTATGTTTAACTAGACAACACACGAGCCCTATTCCCTTAACTAATTTTCCCGGTACCTTAATGGACAGAGCATTAATTGTCTCCTGCCATTATTTATTTATTTCCCCGGCAACACTCTTGACGGGGTACCTTATTTTCTTTGTCAAATGCCATTAGCGCACGGCGGGAGCGTGCGGCCGCGCAAGACAGATGCTGGTAATAATAATGAAATTCTCATTATTTACCCTCTCTTCTCTCGTGTTTGGGTTATTTATGTCCCTTGGGCATGGCTGGAGGCTGCGGGTTATTCTGCGAGTCAATCATACGAAGGCAATTGCCGCTGTTTTGCGGGCTCGTGGGCTCTCTGTTTCCCAGCTGCATCCCACATTGGTGCCAGGGGAGCCGGCTCCTCCATCCCTGGGAAAAGCCCCAGCTCCAGTCCCTGAGGCGGGAGCCAGCTCTCCCGGCTTCATGCCTAGGCAATTTCCCTGCAGGAGAGGTTTTCCCAATCTGAGCATTTTGTAGGATGGAGGTGATAAACTTTGCTGCCAGATCGGCATTGCTCCCTCCCCAGGCTGCGGTGTCATCCAGCTCTTTCCCCTCTGTGCACTGTTTGCAAACCAGGGATGAGGGGATGGGATGGTGAGTGGCATCCTGTTCTCTGATGGGCTTGGTTTTGTTTTTAGAAGACAGGAAGCTCTTTGTGGGCATGCTGGGGAAGCAGCAGAGCGAGGATGATGTCCGGCACCTCTTTGAACCCTTCGGCCAGATCGAGGAATGCACCATCCTCCGAGGGCCCGATGGAGCCAGCAAAGGTGGGCTTTGGGGAGCCAAGTGAGCACCCCGTGGGCCACCAGGATGCACAGAGGATGGGAGCCGCTGGCCAGGCAGTGCTGGCTCCTGCAGCAGCTGAATCCAACCCCTCCCTTCTCCCCTCTCTGCCTTTAGGTTGTGCCTTTGTGAAATACGGCAGCCACGCTGAGGCACAGGCTGCCATCAACAGCCTGCACGGCAGCCAAACCATGCCGGTAAGTGCCAGGCTCTCCCTGCCCCATTCAGCCCCGTGCTGCCTGCATAATCCAATCACCAGCTAATTTGATCCTCTGTCTAATTGGATCAAAATCCCATGGACTCGCAATTTGTTGGCCAGATCACCACGAGGTTCATCCCTGCCTGGGTGCTGAGCCCTGGGGATGGGCATGCAGGGCTTATTCCCTCTGCACTGGAGAAAGGGGCTGTTTAATTAACGCTGAAGGTCAAAATTGTGAATGAGGAGGGGAAAAAGGAAACAGAGGTCAGGGAGCTGCCACCGGGGAGAAAAGTTGGCTATAATTAAACCTCGCATTGATCGCTGGTTGCTGCTGCCAAGCTGAGTGGTATCACGGGGGCTGAAGATGCTGCGGCTGCTGCAAGCTAGCAGGTCCCTCCCCAGAGCAAGGAGACATTTTGGGGGCATGGCTGGCACCCCACCATCAGCCACATCTTCCCCTCGTCTCAGGGTGCCTCATCCAGCCTGGTGGTGAAGTTTGCGGACACAGATAAGGAGAGGACCCTGCGGCGGATGCATCAGATGGCGGGGCAGCTGGGCATCTTCAACCCCATGACCATCCAGTTTGGTGCCTATGGGGCATATACACAAGCGGTAGGAGCTGGTGCCGGCTGGGACCTGGGGGTTTTTGGGGAGCCCTGCGGTTGGGGAGGGCTGGTTTTGCCATTGAAAGTTTGTGTGGGATTGTACCAATGCCAGTGGGTGTGGATGCATGTCAGGGTTTGGTGTATCCCCGTTTTGGGGCACAACAGAGGTTTCATTCCTGCTGGGTGAGGGTGGCATGGCTGTAGGGTGCAGGTGTCCCATATAGCACCTTTTTATAGCATCACCTAAACCTCCTTCTGTCCTGGGGTCTGGCAGTGGGTGGCATTAATCCCTCCGAGCCCCTGTGTGCGGGTGCAAAGGGGGGATGCTATTTTATCCTCCTCTGTTCCTCCCTTCTCTCTGTCTCTCGCTCGCTTTCCCCTTTTCCCCCCTTTATTTCTTTAAGATCATGCAGCAGCAGGCGGCTCTGATGGCAGCCGCGCAGGGGACCTGCCTGAACCCCATGGCTGCCATTGCCGCCGCTCAGATGCAGCAAATGGCCGCCTTCAACGTCAGTGGGCTGGTGGCTGCCCCCCTCACCCCCTCTTCAGGTATAACCCCCCCTCCATTTGCCCCCCATCCTGCTTGACATCCTTGAGGGGGGGCTGCCAGTGCTGATGCCTCCCTCCTGCAGGTACGAGCACCCCCCCTGGCATCAGCACGGCACCCGTGCCCAGCATCACCACGCCGATCGGGGTGAATGGCTTCAGCCCGCTGCCGCCACAGACCAATGGGCAGCCCACCTCGGAGACCATCTACACCAACGGCATCCACCCCTACCCAGGTAACCCTCCATGCAGCCTGCCGGGGGGGCTCCATCACATTCCCTCAGGGCTGGGAACGTGTGCTCGCCTCACACGGCAGGCACCAGGGGTGCTCCCCGCTATGGGAACATGCCGAATGAACCAGCCATGCACCGATGCCCACCGAAATTCCTTCTCCCATGGCATCGCCACCTTTGTGAGCTTGGCAATGCTCTTGGCTCCTACGAAATGGCAGGGAGCAGCTCTGCCCCTCTGCAGCGGTGCTTGGCTGAAAGCCCTTTCCCATGGGAACTGCTCATCCCTGGGTTTCTCTTGCTTATTCTCTCTTCCTTCTCCCTTCTTTTCTCTTCCCAGCTCAAAGCCCTACGGTGGCAGATCCCCTCCAGCAAGCCTACGCAGGCATGCAGCACTATGCAGGTCTCAAACTTTGCTTTGCACTTCTCCCCTCTCTCCCCTCTTTGCTCCTCATCCTTATTTTTGGGGGGTGAACGTCACCTTGGGCATTGAACCACAGGACTGGGGCAGCGTGCTTGGGCACAGATTCATGTGGGGAGCATGGGGTGCTGTACCCTGGCAGGAGCTCTGGGACAGCTATAGGGGTGACACTGATGCAGAGCGCCATCCCCTTGTTCCCAGCAACACAGATGTGCTCCCAGCCTGGCCCTCTGTGCAAATTTTGGGTGGAGGGAAGTGAGTTTTGACACCCACTGGGCTGAGATAACTCCATGGGGGAGAACTGGTGGTGGTACCCAGGAGAGGGGATGAGGTTTGGGTGGTGACAGAGAGCCGGCTCCATGCTGGATCCTGCCAACATGCCAGCCCACTGGTAGAGATGACTGTGGAAGCACCAAAATATCAAAAACCCTCGGATGTTCATCGCATGGCCAAATCCGATGGCTGGGGAGGTGGGACATGGAGAGAAGGGAGTCAAAGCATCCTATGGAAGTACGTTGAGCCTGGCAGTCACTTAATTAGGAACACTAACAGTGATTTTCAGATTTTCAACAGAAAGTCAAGTTTTGGACCCCAAATTGTTGGTTTTTTTCAACCAAAAGTGCCAGCTTTCCTCACCCTTGAGGCCATATTACTGCTGCCACCAGTCTCCCTCCTGGAAGAGTCATTCCTGCATCCCAGGCATGCTGGGAGACTGGGGCCGTGCTGACAGGGGTGGGAAGGGCAGAGCCAGCAGCCCTGCAGCAGGAGAGGCACCTCCATCGAGGGCGGCAGTGGGGGTTGTCCCTGTCCCCAGCCCTTCCCAGGGCTGTGGCAGTAGCGGGATGGGTGCTGGGGTCTCAGCTCCATGTTTCTGTCTTCCAGCAGCGTATCCCACCGCCTACGCACCCATCAGCCAAGCCTTTCCCCAGCAAGCGCCCATCATCCCGCAGCAGCAGCGAGAAGGTGAGGGGTTGTAGGGGGCACCCCGCCATGGGGCCAACAGCTCCTTGCTCCCCCCTGCCCCTCCCCGGGGTGACCCCTGCCTCGCGGCTGATGTGCGGCTGTCCTTTGTGTGTCACCCAGGTCCGGAAGGCTGTAACCTGTTTATTTATCACCTGCCCCAGGAGTTCGGGGACGCAGAGCTCACGCAGATGTTCTTGCCTTTCGGCAATGTCATCTCTGCCAAAGTCTTTGTGGACCGTGCCACCAACCAGAGTAAATGCTTTGGTAAGTCCTGGTGTGCAGCTCTCCCCGATGACCAAGCCAGCTCTCCCCGACGTCCCCAGCTTGGGAGTCCGGCTCTCCCCGATGTCCCCAGCTTGGAGGTCCAGCTCTTCCCGACATCCCCAGCTTGGGGGTCTGGCTCTCACTGGCATCCCAGCTCAGGGATCTGGCTTGGGCAGCACCAATGGGTGACTGAAGCCACATGGTGGCTGGAGCAAGGAGGCTGTCTGTCCCAGGGCCAAAGGGCAATTTTTTGTCCCACACCATGCCAGGACAGAAGGACATATCCTGCTGCTGTCACCTGTGTCCTCAGCCCAGTGCACCTGCCCGTGTGCCTGCTAGGGAGGACTGGTCACCACTTGCCACTGCCACATCTGCTCATGTGGCTGAGTGCTGCTGCTGCCACCAGTATGCTCTGGCCTGCAGACCTGTCACCACAGTGTCCCTGTGGCCTGTGTCATCTTGGTGGCCCCACAAATCCTGTCACCCTGGTGTCCCCAGACCCTATTGCCCTGGTATCTCCACAGACCTGCAGACCTTGGTGTCCTCATAGACCCTGTCACCCCAGTGTCTCTGGAGGACCCATCACCTCGGTGTCTTTGCAGACTCTGTCATCCAAGTGTTCCATGAGCCCACAGCCCCTATCACCTTGGTGTCCCTGCAGTCCCCATCACTTTGATAGACCCTTTCATGCCAGTGACCCACAAATCCCATCAACTTCGTGTCCCTGCAGACCACTTCAGTGTCCCTGTGGGCCCTATTATGCTGATGTCCCCACAGACCCTGTCACCTCGATGTGCCTGCAGACCTTGGTGTCCCCAAAGATGCCATCAGCCCATCTGCAGCCCCAATGTGACTGTACCGTTGCCCATTATTCCCCTCTCCCAGCCCCACAACGTGGGGTTCCACCTGAGGCTGCCTGCAGGAGCATCCCATGGGATTTCCACACCTTGGTTGAAGTAAAGTGGCAACCTGTGATGTTTACGGTGACAAACTCCTCTGTCACCTCATCCCTCGCCCCCAGGTTTCGTCAGTTTTGACAATCCGACGAGCGCTCAGGCAGCCATTCAGGCCATGAACGGCTTCCAGATTGGCATGAAGAGGCTAAAAGTCCAGCTAAAGCGGCCAAAAGATGCCAACAGACCCTACTGACCCCTGGCCACCCTGGCCCTGCAGAGAGGTATGGGGAGGGGACAGAGGGGCCTGGCCCTGCTGCACCTCCTGCGATGCCCCAGGGGACTTGGTGGTGGGGCTCACCTAAAGCATTGCAGGTGCCGTGGTTTCTCCAAAAACGTCCTCGAGTGCATGCGGGGGTCTCTGCACCTGGGACCGTGTGTGTGTGTTTCAAACTGGGATTTGGGTCCCTCTCCCTGTCCCTCTCCCCATCCTCCCCTCTGTCCCCGCTCCCCTCCATCCCCCAGGACACAGGCTAACGGCCCCTTTTCTGTTTTGCAGGTCGGGCGTCCCATGGTGTCTGACGACTTTCCCCTTCCCCAAGTGCAGTATCCAAACCTGTAACTCTCTTTTTTTGCAACACATTCCGGAGGAGGAGGAAGAAGAGGAGGAGGTGATGGAGAAAAGAGCGAAGAAGAGAGCCATTCTGGTCGTAGCTTTTCTTTTCTTTTTTGATAATTTTTTTTCCCAAACTGGTCTTGTTTGTTACTTAACGGGAACGAGAGAGCGAGGAAGACAAGGAAGGAGGAGAGCGGTGCAGCGCTGGGGCTGAGATTTGCTGCCGGCTGCTTGCCAGGACTCACTGAATCCCTCACCGGGAGAAAGGACGACAACCCCGGGCAGTCGGGATACGATCTACCTTTGTTTTGTTTTTTTTAAAGCACTCATTTGCTGCTACCGATTTCCCAGGAGAAAAGAGGCTCCAAACGGATTCTTAAACCAAAGCCGGTGGGACGGGACCAGCCTCGGGTGCTTCACCTGGAGGATACTTGTTTGGAGAAAGAAAAAGGGCAAGATTTTCTTTTTCCCCACGATGGGGGGGAGGGGGAAAAAGGGTCAAAGGATGTTGGACTTATAGAAGATATATATAAATAAGTATATATATATATATATCCCATGGAGCAGGGCAGCGGGACACACGCTTCCCCCTGCTCGTCACTGGCACAGGGACATAGGATTACTTGTTTCAGAGTCATATCATTCCTTAGAGTTTAGGGACCAAAGGACTATTGCTTTTTTAAAATATATCTATAAATAAATTAATTTAAAAAAAAATCAAAAACAAAAACAAAACACACAAAAAAACAAAAAATGGGAAAGAAGATGAAAACAAACCCAGACTTTTAAAAGGTTGAGAAAAACCTCGGGCGTTAACGAGCTGCAAGCATTTCCTAGAGGGCTCAGTTTTGGGGGGGCTGATTCGGGCCTGGGGATGGGGGGATGCA
>VFFE01006526.1:182719-226524 GCA_008921705.1 Burhinus oedicnemus
CAATTAATCTCTTCCCGTAATTATGCCTACCTAAACACGCCCCATTGATTGGGACAGTCCCTTGGACTGTAAAAAACGTGTTTAAACCCTTTTTGCACAGCATGAATAGCGCTTTTGTCGTCGGACAATGGCAACCTCCCGACTGTCTCCTCAGATTAATGGAAGTAGACAGCAATCTCTAACAACCCGCTTTGTTCTGATTAGGCGGCTGGTTATCGGGGAGGCCCAGGTTAACAGAAATCAGTGTTTCAGGGAGGTTTTTGTGATGTCAACGTTCTGACTTCTGGCTACTGCCTGCTCCTGCGAAGGGCTGCTGCTGATCCTGACTTGCCTTGGCCTAAAGGTTGGGTGACAAAGAGGTTTTTTGGTGACCCAGATACCTCCAGGGAAACTCGGGGGGTCGTTGTGCAACCAGGAGTGCTTAATTAAAAAAAAATAAAAATCAGTCCGAAGCACATAACTTTATACCCCACATCCCATTTATAAAGCAGAATTTAGGCTAATTTGGAGGAGTTTGGTGGCCTAATGGGTCATGCTGATGCCAGCTCATTTCCAAGACATCTCCAGATTAACAAAGGCCTTTTCTGCCAGAGCAGGAAGCTCTGCTGCGAGCCACGTGTTTGAAGCAGGGACTCTTGCCTGCGAAACCCTTCTGAGAAACTTTACTTCCACTAGATAACAAGCTTGCGGAGACTGCGGTGCTGCTTGTGACCCTGTTGCTTGAGCAGCCTGCGTTTTTCTTGACTACCTACTTCTTCATCCACCCAAAGTTGTACATTTTACAAAAAACTTAATTTCTTGGTGTTAGCTGGAGTTGATCCAGTGCCAGCATTAATTCCCTTGCCACATGCTGAGCTGATAATTTAATTTGATACAAACAAAACGTTTCCCAGACTGGCTGGACCACGTGCTAGTCCTTTATGTCCCAGAGATGGTGCCGGGGCCGCTGCAGAGCATGGTGATGGCACGTAGGGAATGGGGCTGCAGTACCTTGTCGCTGCCGCCCACAGCTGGATGCGCAGCAAATCCTGGAGCTGGGGATGCAGCAGGAGGATCTACGCTTCCACTTAGAGTTATAGTTAAATGTTAAAAAGAAAACCCACTGAAAAACCCTTTCTTTTATAATGCAAAAAAGATTTTTACAGTTTCCTTGAATGCAGGTAGGTGGTTTCCACTGGTGCGGGGCCAGGCTGAAAGGCTCCTTGTCTTCTGTCAGAGCAACACGCTGCAAGGTTAAGTCAGTAGGTGTGCCCACGCTACAAATACCCTCGAGATAAGTCTTTCTTGTCGCCAAATATCTGGTGCTCATCACCTCTACTCAGTTTTTTTGTTACGCCTCCTGTAGGCCTTTGCCTTCTAGGGAGGGCAGGCTCAGCTAAGGCAAGGCTGATCCATCTGCACGAAGGGACGCTGTGGGTGTCACCCGGTTGGTGCCTGACCTTCCTGACCCCGCATAACTTGTTTGCTGAAAAGCTGCTGCAGAGCTGTGGGTCTCTCCTCCTGTGGAGCTGTGGCTCACTGCCAGGGACAGCATATGCCAGCTGGGAGCAGGTGGTGGCTTCTGGGTCCCATCCAGCCCTGCAGAAAAGAGATGGCATTTTGGGGTGGCCATCTTGTACTTACGTAAGGAGCGATGCCACCTCCTGCAGCAGCCGCCCAGGGGAGAACATGTTGTCCTCCCTCTCTGGAAGAGGGGTTGACAGGCTGCATTAAAAGCCTGTCTTGCCACAGAGCTGGATTTATTTTTTTTGTTGTTGAGTCTCTTTAGCTTCTGGAGCGAACAACGCTGATGTTTTTCTAGGCTTTTTTTGGGAATCTGAAGGCCTGCCTGATTTCATAACCCTGCCCTTCTCAAATGTAAGTGCTAACTCAAACAATTCCTGCCTCTGGCCAGGGACGCTGGGCATGAGCAGCCTTGTTCTGCAGTGGGAGCAAGGTTGTGTAAGTGAGTCTGACCCATGCAGAGGTAATAAAACCTGAGCTGTTCCCTGTTGCAAACCTGCCACTTTTACAGGCAGTAAAACGTCCAGTGGGGTGGTGGTGAATGCCAGTCCTGCCTGGGGACAGTCTCTTCAAGGCCTTGTCACTGCAGTTTTTCCACTTCCCTCTGTCACCGGTAACAGCAGAGGCTTGGCCCAGGGTGGGGATTGCCAGAGTGGGGTTTGCCACTCTCTCTTCTTTCTCCTTCCCGGAGGGCAGATGCGGAGGTGCCATGGATTTAGGGTTTCTCTTAGCTGACCACAGGATGAGCTGGCTGGACTTAGTCACCTCACTACTGCAAAACTGGTTGTCCTGACTTCGAACAGCTCTTCCTAGAATATTCAAGAGCTGGGGAGTTACCAGACTTCTTTGGATGCTCTGCCTGACGCACAGGCAGCCGAAGTAATAAACTTGGGTATTTAATCGTTATGCCTTGAGGAAGGAATTTGGATTTATTCAGTGCTGGAAACATTCAGGCATTGTAGGGGATTGCTTACCCCCCTTCCTTGCTCAGCCCGGACTGAGTGATCTGTGTCTTCGTATGTCCTTGAAGTCCTTGCTCCTCTGTTTGATTTTTAAAAAAAGCAAGCCTGGAGTAGTGGGAAATGCCAGACATTTCTGTTATATTTATAAGACTGGTCCTTCCAGTAGAATTCAGTTGATGCTTTGTAAATACATAGTAGTGGGAGGCAGGAGGACGTATAAAAAAGTGAAGCTCTTGGTAGCAGGGCACAGTGCTGCGGGCAGATGGGTATTTGGGATATTCTTTGGCTGCTGGGTTTCTGCTCTCGCCCCTGGACAAGGTCATGGTGTCTTGTTAATCTTTCTGAGCTCACTGAACTGCTGGAAAATCTTGTGAAGGGGATTCTGACGGGGAACTTAACTTTGCTTTCTCTTTATATATTTATAAAGACATTAGGGCGCTAAAAATTGTATTTGCAAATGACTTGAGGGGGTGGGGGGTTTCCATGAGACAGTGAGAACTCACCTGCCTATTTTTAAAAACTTCCAAGTCATGGCCTGGATGCAGAGTCTGTCTTGGGATCCTGTTGTTTCGTATTCCTCTTGTTCCCAGAAGCTCTGCAGACCCACTTGCCCTTGTTTGTGTGGAGGTGATTTCCCAGCAAAGGCTTATTTTTTTTGGCATCTAGAGAAGCCGACACTGTTCCGCAGGTGTCAGAGGATGCAGCAGCAAGTGTTAGAGGGCTAAAACACAATGTTTCAGGGCGGACCAGCGAGTTTTCCTATAATAATGGGACTTTGTCGGGCTTTTTATGTGGGCAGACCTTCTTGTACTGACTCCAGTGACTCAGCAGCTTCTGGCAGGGCTGAGGGAAAGGAGGCTTTGCCAGGACAAATTACGGTTTTTCGTTGGCCTGACTCCTTTATGCCGCATGAGAGCGAGGCGATGGTGAGTCAGGGCTGCCTGCGAGAGGATCTGCACGTACGTGGGGAAGGTCTGCGGAGCAGAACTGTCCCAGGGGAGGAGCGTCGGCTTGAACAGAGCCTCTGCGGCACCAGGCAGGCACATGGCAGGCTGGCAGGGGATCTCCCTGCCTGCATCTTAAAAGCATGGCTTCCTTCTGGTCATCCCCACTAGCTTTGACAAAGCTTTTGGGTTTATTTGTGCCTCTGTTTCAAAGCTGAATGCACTGAGACAGCTGGTGTGTACAGGCAACACCATTTTGTGATTTATTGGTTTGGTTTTTTTTTTTGTCTGCTTGGGGCAGGCAGAACAGAACCCCTGCTCTACCCCTGTCTTTAGCTGAGCCAGCAGCCTGTGTTTTCTACAAGCACCATGCAACAGCACCTCTCATAGGTGAAGTCAGCTTATGCTGAAAGAGCAGCCTGCTTTGAATAGCCTCTGCATGCCCAGGGGATGAAATTTGAAGTCAAACCACTGCTTGAAGTTTGACTAGTGATCTGCCTGTGCTGGTAGCCACCTTACATCACTCTTTTTACTGGAGGCTTTTTGAATGTCGGCAATCTAGCCTGGGCAGGTCAAGGAGGACAAACAGCTTTTAGCTGCCACTGCTACTTGAGAACAAAATTATCGTGGTGTGGCCTGAGGTGCGCAATTAGAAGAGCCTGGGGGTACCAGCGCTGCTGGGAAATGAGTGTCCTCCCATCCCAGCAGGCTGTTAAGCTTCAGTTCAGCTTCCTCTTGGGATTGCAGGCTGTTTCTGCTCTTGTGGGGATGCTCTAGTCCTGTAGAGGCAAGCAGCCTGAGTTCAGAGAGGGGATTTTTTTTTTATCCAAACCTTGGAGGAAAAAAAAAAAGGCAGTTTTAAACCTTGTGGTGGTTTTCTGCTGCCCTGGGTGAGGGGGGATGCAGGGGACGGGGGAGACCCGCAAGGTCTTTAGCTTGTAGAGGGACCTTGAGTGTATTAAAGAAATCGTCAGTCTTTTACATGTTCTCTGCCAAGGTGTTGTGTTAATCGACTCAAGCCTACTTGCTTATACAGGCTTAAAGGATGGGTTTTAAGCTTAGGTGGACTTTGCTGTGATTAGGTGTTTCTTGGCAGAAGACTGCCTGCCTGCCTAAGAGTGTATCTGCAGCCACGCTAGCATCGAGCTGCCCTGGTCCCCGGTTGCGATGGGAAACATAGTTGAGGCCTTTAGGAGAAATGACTTGAGAACTGGGAGGGAGGAGGCAGAATCTCTGCTTGCGCACTCAAGTGCTTCGAATTCTGTTGCGTTGTGTAGCTCCAAGGGAAGACTGGCAATGAAGAGAAGCTATGAAGGGAACGTCTGCATAGAAGGCAGGTGAGCTTTGGGTGGTGTATGTGGGGGATGACATGGAAATAGAAGTGTGTCTTGCCTGTATCTTAAGACTCTCAAGTAGGAACATAAAGATAGTTTGACCCAGTAGCAGCTTTCTTGTTACCTCCATATTCATCACGTGGGTGCGTTGGTGTCTCTGCTTGATGAGCAAGTCTGGGTGATTCCTAAACCTGGCACCACTTTTGTCTCTTCTAGACACAGGATTCCAGCAACGATGTCGAAGCACCATGATGCAGGGACTGCTTTCATCCAGACCCAGCAGCTGCATGCTGCCATGGCGGACACCTTTCTGGAGCACATGTGCCGCTTGGACATCGACTCGGAGCCAACCATTGCAAGAAACACTGGCATCATCTGCACCATTGGTAGGCAGATACCTCTCCTAGATAGGAGAGAAGCACAGCTGTGAACCCCTGTGTTAGTGAAACTTGTTAGGGAAATTGTGGGAAGGCTTCAGCTTTCATCCCTTGCCAGGGCTGAACTTGTGTGTTGAAAGAACATGACTTTCCCATGTCTGCATAACCTGTGTTATTGCTAGGAGTGAATCCAGTAGCTGGGGAAATCGGAACTAGTCAGGGTCTGCTGTGCTCCTCAAGGCAAGTTAAAACAATCTTTGCTGCTGTAGAGATGAGCTGCTTCAGTGCTGAGCAAGTCTGTATCCATTATACCTTTTCTCTTCTGCATGAAACAGCCTGACATGTGTGGCTTATCTCATTATTTTTACAAAGTTAATATTCAGACTGTTTCCTCCTCCTAGGCCCAGCCTCCCGCTCGGTGGAGAAACTGAAGGAAATGATTAAATCTGGAATGAACGTTGCCCGCCTCAACTTCTCTCATGGCACCCACGAGGTAAGGGTGGAGTCTGAGCTGATATGGCCCCGACTGGGCTATATGTGTGCTTCTGATGACCCCCTCTCTCACAGAAGAGGGAAATCCAGCTTGGTCCAGACCAGCCTTTATATGGGAAGGCAAAACTTAGCTCTGCTTTTGGGGAAGGTATGCTGGTTGTACATACTGAGCCTGTGTAATTGCTGATAACACTTAAGTGCACTTTCTGAGCACTTTTGGAAGCAGTTCCGGTTGGTTCCACACCCTTCTCTGTACCAGGGAGCCAGGTAACTGATACTTGACACTTCTGTGCAAACTGCTTGCCATGAAATCATTCAGTTCTTCCTTGCATCCTGCCCTTAGCGTTACAAAGCTGCTGCTTCTCAGTCAATAACAGAAGCCAAGAACGTTTGTTTCTGTTCTGTTGCACATCTCTGCAGGAGTACAAACTATCAGTTGTCTGTCTCGCTTCTTGTTTTGTTGCTGGGGGTTTTGCAAGCAGGTGATCAATGAATAACCTTGTCTTGAAAGAAAACTGGTAGTGATTTGAAGTAATTACTGTGCATAGTTGGAAGAATTGGACTTCTGGGTCTGCTTGGCTAACCAGCTGCTCTGGTTGTGTTCCTGGCAGTCACGAGGTTAGCACCACAGTACTTGGGAGGTGGTGTGGTGAGCTTATAAGAATAAGGTCAAAAGAAATCAACACTGTTCGTGGCAGGCAAGCCCTTATTGATATAAATAGATGAGATCCTCAGCAATACTGGAGGAGCCAAGGATCCCATTCCAGGTTGCCTAGAATGCCACCCTGAGCCTTCTTGTTGAGTTTTTTTTACCCTGGCTGCCCTCCAGCTTTCAAAATGTCAGACGGTAGCCAGTAGCAGCTGTAGGTGGCTCGTGGTGAGCCTCATGGTGCGTAACAGCTCGGCCTCTCACCCTCGTGGCCTTTAAAGGCCACAGGGCACTGTCAAAATCAGAAGGTCTGATGCTTAACTGTGGAGAACCATCAGACCTTGACTAAATACCTGGGGTATTGTCGGTGCATACGCTGCAGTTAGCAAAATCTGCCTGAAGAAAGGGTTGTGTGGAATAACTGTGCCTTTCAGTAGTCAAATGCTGCTGCTGGGTGGCTTGGCAGGGAGCTGATGGCCAGGCTGAAACTGGAAATTTTCACACCGTTACTCCCTAGCAGAGCCGGTGCTGTGGTTTGCGTACTTGTTAGCTGAGGTAGAGGACAGGGACTGTAGCTTTCTGTTCTGGGTGAGGTCTAATTGCACATTTCATACAGATGAGGTTAGATTACAGCAGAGGCTGGTCTTGCTGTCATCTCCTGTTGAGTTTGACTGTCAGCCATAGCCAGTCTTAAATTTGAGGCCCCTCCTGGTTCCTCCAAAATACTCCAGTTTCCAGTGAAGCCCCAAGGGGTTTTGATCTGTCATGAGCACTGTGGTTCTTGTGTCCACCCTGAAGCATTCAACAGGGCTTCAACTTCTAACAGCACCTGGCTGCAACCCTTTTATATAGAAGAAAAATTGCTTTTACTTCCAGCTCTGCCTGCATTCCTGTTCTGCATACATAACTCTTCAGGCAGTCAGACTCCCTAGGAGCCAGTTAGTCATCAGTATCAAACTAAAAAGGAAAAATCCCAGGTGACTGGGACCAGATACATGTAACAGCACTGTTCAGGCAAGTTTCCTGTACTGCACCCATTTAGGCTCTGGTGCGTGGAAGGGTCAGGGCCTTCTCAGTCTCAACTTGCACACTCCATTAGTAAACTAAACTTTTCCTGCTCTAATCAGTTAGCAGTTGTGGTGTATCTCTGGCTGAGGGCATGCACATGAACTTTAGCACAGCTTTTTCCAGCTCCACCTTCCTGGCACTGGATTATTGTCCCCGCGATACTAAAGTCAGCGTGCGGGGCTTGTGTCGAGGCGGATGGGTGGCATGGGGTGAGCCAGGTGTTTCCAGGTGAGTCAGGTCAAACACCATTGGTCTGTGGCACAGAGAGGGGAAAGAGTATTTCTTATCTGCAAAAGTCTGTCAAGTGTTACACAACTTGCAGTGAAGGTTATCTCTTAATGTTGTTTAGGCAAGTAAAGTAAACTGATCTGCTGGTCATCTGAAGCTCATTTGAGGTATTTGGGATGCGAGTTTCCCCATAGAACTCTGTCCTGAAACTGGCAGCATTAGTGAAATGTTCTTGCACATGTGAAAGTTTGGAAGCCAGGCGTGTGGTGCTGGAGTCTTGGACTTCTGGCTGTGATAGCTTTTGCTCTTGAAATAAAATGTAAATATTTAGATGGATAACGTGCTCTTAGCAAATCCTTTATCTTTAGGGGAAATGTAATCTAAAGAGAAATAAAAAAGCTTGTCCATCTGCACTTCTCTGTGGGACTGATAAGAGAGGTCAGGCTGGAAGTCTGTGGGGGAGTCTGTGCAGAGAACAGCATCTTCCCTTCCATGCTCTGAAGGGAGGAGGAGAACAGCCATGCGTGGCAGTCACTTAGCTGTGACATTCTTCTGGCATTCAGGAGTCTTTCCACGCAGATAGTCGTCTGGCTGCCAGTGCTGCCAATGTTCTGCCATGTTGAACAGGCGGATGTTCAGCAAAGCTTTCAGAAACATTCTTCCTAAAGGCCTGTTGCTCGGTGGGCCATCTTCAAAGGGCAAGTATATGTCCTGATGGAAAATTGCTTCAGCTAAGTGCCTGGGCTATCCCCTCAAGTTGCCCTTCAGGGCTTAGAACTGGGGGCACTGAAAGTATGGCCAGATAACTGCTGGACTCTGCTTTCATGCAGGGGAGGCCCTTGTATCTTCACACTCTGCTTTTCTGGAAGCTCAGTCTGAATTAAATTCTCAAGTTAGAACTGAAATTGAGCGTAATGTGAGAGCAAAGCTGTCAACTTGGGCAGCATTTGAGGTGTGTAGTAGTCTTTCGTAAGCGGTGGAGTAGAAATGGGCTGAACGTTTCCATCTTTTTTTCCTTGCTAGTATCATGAGGGCACAATCAAGAACGTGCGAGAAGCTACGGAGAGCTTTGCCTCTGATCCCATCACCTACAGACCTGTGGCTATTGCACTGGATACCAAGGGACCTGAAATCAGAACTGGACTCATTAAGGGAGTAAGTAGCTCTTTTTTTTTTCCTTCCACTTCTTTCACTGCATGAGACTAGATACCATGTTGTGCCTGTGGCCTTTTCCAAACAAAACATGTCTCTAGGAAATGAGGTAACGATCCAGCTACCGAAAGTTTTGATGAACTGCGGCAGACTGGGAGGTCGTTGCTTGCTGGTTTTTACTGGTTTTGCTGAAACACATGTTTTTACATGCAGAGTGGCACAGCAGAAGTGGAGCTGAAGAAGGGTGCACCACTCAAAGTGACCCTGGATGATGCCTTCATGGAGAACTGTGATGAGAACGTGCTGTGGGTTGACTACAAGAATCTTACCAAGGTTATAGAAGTTGGCAGCAAAATCTATGTGGATGACGGTCTGATTTCCTTGCTGGTTAAGGAGAAAGGTGTGTAACAACCGTTCCAGCTACGGTTATTTGTTTTTTCCTCAGAACATACTTGAGTTTTCCCTCCAGTAGCTGTTGTTTAGCTTGCAGTTGAGTATTAAAGGAGTACATGGTTTTTAATGCTGTAGTAAGACTTTGATCAAAACTTTCTCTACTTCAAGTGTAGCAAGTTTCCAAAAACTAACTTCAGCTGGGTTTCACTAGACTGTCATCTAAAACACCTCTTCAATGGTGAATGTGTGATAGGGACATACCAGTGCTTGTGATCAAAGCCTGTTCAGCCAGGCTCATTCATACTTTTAATGCAGGATTTAACTAGCTTTACAGTATAGCCCTTGAGTTTTGTGGTTAGAGACAGAACTAGCTTTAACTGGTAATGTGAGGGCAAGGTCAGTTCCACAGTACTTCCTTTATAGTGCTGCCTAAACTGCTCTAGCCTCAAGGTATTGCCTCTAATCCCAGAGTGTGTAGGGATATGGAGGTGAGGCTTTTGGGGTGCTCAGTTTGGTCTGACAGGGCTCCTGTGTGCAGAGGTGCGCCCTGGTAGCTTTTTTTGAGGAGGCAGTCCCAACCTCCTGCACGGAACAAATGGCATCTTCTCCAAGAAAAGCGTTAGACATGGTTTTAACCTGGTCTGTTGTGTTCCCATGGGTAAATTGCAAGCTTGTGTGTTGCATAAATCTGCTGAAGATATCAGTGATGCGCTTCTATCATGTGCAGCCGCTGTTGGCACTGCTGTTCTCAGGCAGGGAGGTGGTGTGGGAGCTGGCAGTGGGGAGCTTCCTGGTAAACACTGACCGTGGGAACACATCTGTTTCAGGCAAGGACTATGTCATGACAGAGATCGAGAACGGTGGCATGCTCGGCAGCAAGAAGGGAGTGAACCTGCCTGGTGCTGCAGTCGACCTGCCTGCGGTCTCTGAAAAGGACATTCAGGACCTAAAATTTGGTGTGGAGCAGAACGTGGATATGGTGTTTGCTTCCTTCATCCGCAAAGCTGCGGATGTCCATGCTGTCAGGAAGGTGCTAGGAGAAAAGGGAAAGAACATCAAGATCATCAGCAAGATTGAGAACCATGAGGGTGTGCGCAGGTGAGCTTTGTGCAGGTGACACTTCAGGCTTGTCACCCTGTATCAACGGAAGGAAACAGCCCCTTTGCCTTGTAGGCAGGACTCCTGGTCTCTGGCTTGCCAGCAGCAGCAAACTTACTAGTCAGAGTAACAGAGTGGTAGGGCAAGCTGTGAGTTAATGCCACGTGCATGGGATTTGTTGTAGCTGTGGTATGAGCAGTGGGTTGTGTAACTGTCATGTGCTCTTGAGCTCATGGGGACAGTGTCATAGTCTCCCTGCACACCTGAAAAATCTGCGATAGTCTTTGTAGCGAGTGCGAGTTCAAACTTAACTGAACTTGCTGTTCTGGATGCAAATTAGTGAGCTAATGCATGGGAATAGCCATGTCTGTGACAAACTATCAGACTAAAATATCTCGGATCAACTCACGCTCCTCTCAGCCTGTCTCTGTATAGCTTTATACAGCATTTTGTATGTGCTATGACTTAGTCTTGTTTTTCTTCCTTCTACCTTGGGATTACAGGGGACCAAAGTAGCACATGGCCATGTCGGCCATGTGCTGACAGCGTAGCTGTGTATCAGACTCCAGAGCGATGTGCCCTTTTGGAGGGGGAGGACAGAACAGGCAGGAAGGTGCTTTGTGGAACAAATGGGATAACAAACATCTTCTCTTGTGGTCAGGTTTGATGAGATCATGGAGGCCAGTGATGGCATTATGGTGGCCCGCGGTGACCTGGGAATCGAGATCCCTGCTGAAAAAGTCTTCCTTGCCCAGAAGATGATGATTGGGCGTTGCAACAGGGCTGGCAAACCCATCATCTGTGCCACCCAGGTACTCAAAACCCAATGCTAGCTCATAACTGCCAGAGTGTGGCAGGGTGTGAACGTCAGTATCTGTCCTGGCGTGCTGCAGCGGGGTGGGCTGAGGAATCATCCTTGATGGCGTTGGCTAGAGGGTGAGGCAACAAGAGCAAAGAGGTGTTGCTGGTAGCTGAATAGCTCATCTTGAGGCACTTTAAAGATGTGTTTGGAATCTTCTCCACTAAGGTTACAGGACCTCTTTTGTGGCTTCTGAAGGTTTTACCCATCAAAACCTCATACAGTATGAGCCTTTTGGGCTGACTAAACAAATTCTGGGGAAAAAATTGCTTATGGTTTGCCTTGGCATCTTGTAGCAGCCCATTTGTGTCTAACAGAGAAGATTTGCTAAGGTTCTCGGGTATCTTACAAGATGCGCCTGCGTTGCAGCATAAGAAGGAATCCTGGGACCTGCTAGTGAGGGAGGGAGAGCTGATGCTCAGCGTCACTGGTTCCAGTAGGGATCATGTGCAAACAGTCCACAGGCACTGGAATTACTGGCTTCCTGGCTGTGCTTGCTCTGTGCACAGGCTGTGGAAGAGAAAACGCTCTAGACAGTAGTCATCAGACAAGGTTCTAGATTTACAGTGGCGTGTGCTCCTTCCTCTTCTGTATTGCTACTGAAATGCGACTGAAATGCTGCCTCAGGCAGCGTTTCATGAGGAAGTGAGTGATGTTTGCCCAGTGGTGAGCTGCAGTGGGCAGAAGGCTGTGCACTTGAGGAAGACGGGAGAGCTGGCCAGGCTTTGGTGTGTGGAGTTATACTAGCTTCTAGGAAAAGGGGATAGGAAGAGCTAACCTCGTGGAAAGCTGCCCTGTTTTCCATTCTCTTCAGAGTGGGTGCTTAGGAGGCTGGTGGTGTTAGCTGTTCTGAGTTTACTAGCCTGTACATATTACATAAAGAATTTGAAATCTTGTCTTGGATGAAGATGACTTTAGCTGGTGCAGCCCTTGCTGTTTACCTATTTCTAGATGGAAAAACCCAAACCCCTAGATGCTAATTTGGGAAGATGTGGCTGGATTTGAGCTCCTGTAAAGATGTCTAATGCAGTGCCCTTCTCTAAAGACTTCTGAGTTCCTCGGACCAAGCCCTGTGCTGAAAAGTTAAATTGGAAAATCAGAATACTGTCTGTGATGTTGTCTGGGTTAAATCTCCCTGGGAAAGGAGTAAATGTAGAACAGGTACAAAATGAAATGGGTTGTTTTTATCACTGGTAGATGCTTTAATTCAAAGCTGGTTAGGGACCAAGCCCCTGTCTCCTGTACTGTACCCGTGGGAGAACTCTTCTTCCAGAGTCCTTAGGCTGCATCCTGTCTTCTGCCCTATTGATAAAGTATATTGAAGTGGACTAGTGAAAAAACAGTTGGTTCTTTCTGCAGTGTCTTGATTTCTTTGGACTTGTTCTTCCAGATGCTGGAAAGCATGATCAAGAAACCTCGCCCGACCCGTGCCGAGGGCAGCGATGTTGCTAATGCCGTCCTGGATGGAGCAGACTGCATCATGCTCTCCGGAGAGACCGCCAAGGGAGACTATCCACTCGAGGCTGTGCGCATGCAGCACGCTGTGAGTACTGCCTTTGCTCTGGTGGGGGGCCTGTCCTGCAGGTGAAAGTAGCAGTACTCTCTTGCCCTGCATCTTCCATCTGAGCCAGGTACCTGAAGATTTAATTGTGTCTGGTCCTAGGTGGCAGCACCTAGCAGTCCAAAGTAGTGATTTCTTTGTTCACACTTGCACTGTGTTTCTTTTCCTAGCGTGGTCCTGAGGGCCTGAAACCTCACTCTGTGTGCTCCAAACTATTGTCGGGCAGAGCTGAGAACTGCTCTGCAATCTAAAACTTCAGATTTCTCGTATTAATTTTTGTTTAGGCCAGGGTAAAGGGGTTTTTTGCTGTTACCTTGGTATGAGTTTCTCCAAATGCCCTAGTTGTTTTGGCATATTAAATGCCTTCAACTTCTCCAAGGTGAAGGAGCTGCTTAAGCAGTTTATCTCTAGATAATGAAAGGTATTGGCTGACTCCTTGGGGGGGTGTGGGTGTGGGGGGGAGGCTTGTGAGTCTGATTTACAGCGCTGTTGCATTCAGCACCTGGTGCGCTTGGTGTTGGGGGTGTTTGTTGCACGAGTACTGACAGCACCATGTTTTTACATGCCTGAACTGCCAGAAACCTCTGCTCTGCTTTGAGTTCACCCAGCTAGCATTTCAGCTGATAAAAAGCCTGATGTCAAGTACCTACAAGTGTTACTTCTCCCCAGTTACCAGTGCTGTGAATCACAGCAGTGACAACTTTCACTAGTTTTATTTGCAATTCAGGTTACACAGATTAATCAGCTCAGCTAGTGTTTGTTTGCAGTGTATTATGTAAATACCTTTTATCTCATCAATGCGGAGTGGTGTTTTTTGCACGTGGCAAATGCAAAATATGACTTGATTACTGGGCAGTGACTGCTGATTTACAGGCTGAACACTAACAGTGCGCCTAAAAGGTTCTTCCTCAGTTTTCACCCCCTAAATCACAAGGGCTGACTTTCTACCAAGAGTTGGAAGCTTGCTGCAGCAAACCTTGCACCTGGGTTTCCATTCTGGCATTAATTCTTAGATTTGGGCAGGCCATATACCTGTAGCCTGAGCTCAGGATCTGTTGCACGTGCTTCCCTCTTCCTGCAGGCCTTGGAATAGTGGTGTTCACTCTGCCAGGCCCCCGCAGAAATACTGGAGGTTTTAACCCCCCTGTGCAGAGGAGCAAACACAGATTCACTTCATTTAGTGTAAAATGGCGCAGGCAGCAAGGAGCTCTGTGATGGTAGGAGCATGTTCCCCTGCAGTCAGGATCTTTCACCTGAGCTAATTCACTTGGTGTTAGTTGAGAGAAGCCCTGCCCAGCAATAGTGCCCTGAATAACCATGGTCTGAAAATCTGCAGCGTGGCCAGAGCAGGTGAATATTTCCATATGAAGCAGCCAAGTGGTCACAGGGTGAGAGACCCTTACCTCTGGTAAAGAGCAGCTCCTGTATGTATTCCCTGGCCTGAAAATGGTATCGGTTTGGGTTTATTTGTTTATCCAGTCCTGCTACAGGGGTATTCCAAGTAAAGCTCCTCTGTAGTGAGGTGCAGACAGCAAACATGGGCTGTGATGCTGACAACGATCAGAGTCTGTGCTGTGTAGTGTCGTTACACCTCTAAGAGACTTGATGTGTCTCTGCCTGACCTGTCCCAGCAGCTCTGCTGGGACTCTGCAGTGAATTTGCTTAGTGATCCCTTTCCAGCTAGTCTTGTAGAAACGAGTTTGCTCTTCAGTAACTGGCATCTCTGTGACAAAAACGCCATGTGCCTTGAGTTTAGTAGCAAGCTTCCAAATATTGGGCAGGATATTTCCTGCTTCCAGGAGTGCGCTTCCTTCCAGTTCCAGTCCATGATCCACAATTGTCTTCAAATGCCTCCCTGGCCATGCTGTATAACAGGACCAAGGTTTAAATAGCTGGTCCATTTTCCTTTCTCCCACCTTCACCCTGGCATCTCCACCTGCATACCAACGGGAAACTCTCTAGCCGTTTACTCTGAGTAAAGCCAGCCCTGACATGGAGTTGAGAATTGCTGTGCCCTTGGGCAGCCACCATCAAAGCAGACACACGTAGACACATATTCTCTTACAACTGGGGAATGCAGGCTTCCTTCTAAACTCAGATTTGCTCTGCATGTTATGCAGAGCTGCTTGCCTTTGGACCAGGAGCTGAAGATAAACCACCTGGCTGCCGGCTCTTGTGTCTGGAGTAAGTGTTTTGAGGCGAATGCTTCCATTTTATCTAACGGCAAGCATAAAGCCAAGAGTAATAAAACTGACTGCTTTAGGACCGGAGTTGGCACTGGATTGCTGTTCTGGCCTGTGACGTGTCCTGTTATTTTTAGACATAAGATACTTAACTACTTGGGCTTAAACTGGTATCTGTGGAAGAGGGATAATTCCTAGCATCATATAAAATAATTCATCAACACTGAAGTAGCAAAATTCTTACTTGGAAGGGGTCTAACTCAAGAGCTTTCACTATAAGGGCACTTCAGTCTCTGCTTAAGTGTCAACTTGTCATGCTTTGTGTAGTGGCTGCTTGCTTTCTGGAGTAACTGGATGAAGTTGTCCTTGAAAAGATGATCAACCTTTGCATGCTTTTCTAGTCTCTGCAAGCCTTCTTTATTGGGTTGTCAAGGGCTAATGCAGTCTTCCAAGATGAGAAGTGTCTTTAAATGTGAGTGATTCCCAGCATACTGGGATGACTAGATTACTGAACTTGTTGCAAATGCGTAGCCTGAACAAAAAGCCCTCAGTTGTGCCTGCACCTCTCATCTGTCCAAGTCTGGCACTATACAAACACCCCAGCATACATGTGGTGACAACCCTATAAAGAAGACTTGTCCCTATTTATTTCTCTGTTACTGAAAGGGAATTTGGTACAGCCCTTGGAGGTGAAACTTCATTGGCTCTCAAGTTAAACTAAATGTAATGAAGCTGAGAGAGACAGTCTCCCAACTTCTGGGGTGATTGTTTGCACATTGGCTCCAGAAGGCTGCTCCAGCAGTGAGGTGTTGTGTTGGGAGAGTATGAAGAGGGGAACATGGAGCTACAGAAGTTTCTTCGTGAGGAATTGCAGGCAGGACCATCAGCAGGCTGGTAGACTGCATCAGTGTCTCAAGGAAGTAATAAGCAGCCGCAACAAAGCGCGGTCCAGTTCTGAGCTGGTTTGCTTTGGTCCCTGAAAAGCAATCTGCATTTGGCAACTCTGAAAGGACTCCAAAATAGAGCGAAAATGGCCACCTGCGAAATGCTGCCCAGGGACCAGAGCCTGCCAGTTCAACGACGTGGTGGAGCAGCCAGCCCGGCTGTGGCATGTTAGACTGGGTTGCGTTCAGCAAATTCACAACCTGAGAGCCAAAAAGAGTTTCACAGCCTGACCTTTAATATCCTCTTGCATGCATTACTATGACAATTAAGCGAATTAATGTGATCTCATGTTACTCTGGTATATCCTTCCTTCTTTTCTTTCCTCTTTTCTCCTCCTTCCCTCTTACTCGGGCCTGCAGATTGCTCGTGAGGCTGAGGCCGCAATGTTTCATCGTCAGCTGTTCGAAGAAATTTTACGCCTCAATGTTAACAACAGGGACCCTGCCGATGCCATGGCAGCAGGCGCAGTGGAGGCCTCTTTTAAGTGCTTAGCTCCAGCCCTGATAGTTCTGACCGAGTCTGGCAGGTAGGGCTCAGAGAGGGGGCTTGGTGCCAGTTGTGTCCATGAGTAAAAACACGCTCCGTTCTAACACTGCAAATGTTTAGCAAGCAGCTCACTGCTATGGTACCAGCCTCGCTTAACCACTGCGGTCTGAATTGAGTTCCTCTCTCTGGCAGGGAGGGACTGCAGGTAGGCAGGAGCAGAGCGAGAGTGCCTGGCAGTTGGCATGAATGTCACCTGAGTGTGGGCTCGGCTGGGTGAAGTGACTCAGTAGGTGCCACCAATTCGGAAAAATAAACTGTGAGAATCAAGTGGTTCTTCTAGAAGGTGTGCTGTTTGGGTGGCTGAGTGTTGTGGCCATCATCCCAGCCTGTTGAACTAAATCTGGGCTTGCTAAAAGCAGATGGTATTTGTGTGACACCTTGCTGATACAGCACCTCGCCTTCCCCTGTGCTGCCCCGAGCGACTGATGTGAGTGTTGTCTTCCCGAACGCGTGTTGCTCTTATAGATTGCCCGGGAGGCCGAAGCCGCCATCTTTCACAGGCAGTTGTTTGAGGAACTGCGTCGTCTGACTTCCCTGAACTGTGATCCCACGGAGGCTGCCGCTGTTGGCGCTGTGGAAGCGTCCTTCAAGTGCTGCAGCGGGGCCATTATTGTCCTCACCAAGTCTGGAAGGTAGGAGGTGACAGGTTCCCTCAGGTCAACCCCACTTTGTGACAGGGTGGGGGAAGGAGACTCGCCAAAAGATGGCTTTGAAAGTCTAGAGCTGTAACAGTGAAGCCTGGGTTTTGGCAGCGACTGAGAGCCCAGGCCACCTGCCTGCAGTGCCGGTTCCTCAGGAGATGGGCAGACGTCTCAAACATCTGCACATACGTAACCTCCGAGTTCCTCAGCCTGCCTCTGCCAACGTGGCATCAGCACCAAGCCCTGCCTCCCCTTGCTGTTCCGAATGGTGTCTATGCCAGCGGCACTAGCTGGAAGAGTCAAGGGAAAATAAGTGTCACAGCTTCGATTCAAACTTATTGGCAAGAAATCTTTGATTTAACAGTAAGGCAGAAGTTTGGTAGATGCAGAATCTTTTTTTTTTTTTTTTTTTTTTTTTTTTTATATCGAGGCCTTGGCCTTTCATAGTAGCATCCAAACTATAGGTCCCTTGCTAAACCTTTTGGGCATCAGCCCTGCTTGCCTAAGCCCAAGGGGCGAAGAGGGACTGCTTAGCCTAGAATTGTTAGGCAGGGAAACTGGAAGAGTTGGAAATCTCCTCTTACAGGCTTCCTTATCCCTGCCTGCGACTGATCTTGCTGTACAGGCAGGCATCTGGCAAGTGCCCAGCAGCCAAGTGCTGCCTGTGTGCTCAGATGAGCTCAGTGCCATGGCTGCAGCTGGGAGACAGCAATGCAGACATGCTGGAACGATGTAGTTTGGGATTTCTGTCCGGCGATGGTGACAACTGCTGAGTAAAGACTTGCTCTTCCAGTTGTGGAGAGAAAGCTTCAGCCTTGCTGATCAGCTTTTCCATCTAGAAGAACTGGGCTGCCCACTCTCAATGCACATCCGACCATAAGTCTCAGACTGCTTTCTGGAAGAAAATCTGAATTTCTTGCACTGGATTCGGACCAAAGAAATAGTGCAGCAGCAGAGATGCGATTATATGCACTGGGCACGGTCTACCTGAAGATCAGGACCATCAGTGAATCCTTCACCTAAATTTATGGCTTAAAATGCTTTGAAGCAGCTGCTTTCTGCAGAGATGAGGAGTGACTGTAAGCACTGAGTTTCTGGATACCCTTGTGCTTCTAATGTTTCTTTGTAAAAGGTTCCAGTCTTACACTTGACCTTTTTAAACAGATTTGAACTCTGATATTTGAATATTTTTAGCTGTGGATTCTGTTACAGCTTTTTGGGTACCTGGATCTCCTAGAGCTACCAGGAGGCTTCATGGGCAGCGTGGGAAGGATTGTCTGAGAGCTGGCATGTGTGTTTGGGTGCTTCAAGCAGACTGCTACTGCCTACTTTAATCAGCAATCTTTGACTATTGCTGAGCTTAGCTCCACTAAACAAGGCTGCAAAAGCTAGTGGAGATACTGGCATGCTCAGGGAGCTGTAAATGCCATGGCCTTGCAGTTTTAATCTCCATTTATTTGCAGATGCCCTCTGTAAGCAGTGCCCAGGGAAAGGGAAGCAGTAGTCCCCACCCAGGGTTTGCTGCTGGCTATTTCAAGGACTCTGTGCCAAACTTCCCAGTATCAGTTTTGGCCTTGGTTGCATTTGTTTCCTGTTGGGTGCAAGAGCAGAGCTCCATGTGGAAGAAACAGCCTATTTGCTGGCTTCGGCAGGTGAATGTGGCTGGGAGGCAAATAGCTTCCTCCTTGGCAAGCTTTGGGCAGCGCTGCTGGCACGGGCTCTTTCCATCCCATAAACTGGGAGCTCCTCAAAACAGGGAATTTGCAGGGACTCCCATTGAGATGCCAAGGACTGCTTGCAGAAGCCAGAATAAATGGCACGTCGCCACCTTAACATAGCAACAGAGACAAATAAAGGCTTGTTTCCAGGACCAAAACACGCAGAACTAAACTTCCTAAACTCAGTGGCGAGGTGATTGTCACCACAAGAATGGAGTAGGGACCGTCACCAAGGGATGGCCTTTGGTGGTGGTCTGCCCAGTTGCCCTATGGGGAATTCAGCAGAGCATTGAGCTCGTTGGTGAGCTTGGCTCTTGCCAGCATCTCCTGTGATCATCTTCTGTGTCCTTCCAGGGGTTTTGTGGAGCCCTCCAGGGTGACAGGCAAACCTCACTGCTGCTTGTGCTCCCCGTAGCTGTACACAGGCTGCTTCTGGGGCAGCTGTGCGTGTGATGTGGTGCTTCACCTCCTGCTTGGTTTCCTTCTAGGTCAGCACATCTGGTGTCCCGGTACCGCCCACGGGCTCCCATCATTGCCGTGACCCGTAATGACCAGACGGCGCGCCAGGCCCACCTCTACCGGGGCATCTTCCCTGTCCTCTGCAAAGAACCAGCCCACGATGCGTGGGCGGAGGATGTGGACCTCCGTGTCAACCTGGGCATGAATGTTGGTGAGTGATGCTGCTTTGGCTGCACCTGGGGAACGGTCTGGTGGGACATGGTGGTCCTGAGCACCTTAGATGGTGCTTTTTGGGCTTACTAATGGGGACAAAGGGAGGGGAACTGGCTGCCTGTGTGGTAACGGTGTCCGGTTGGGAAATGGGGGATGGCAGTTGTGTAAGCACAGCCACATCCGATGGGGAAATGGGACAGCAGGTTTGTCACAGCAGCCTTAAAATAGGTTCCGGCAGAAAACCAGGTTGGTTTTAACATCATAAATGCTTGAACTGTGCAATGCTCATTGCTCCCAAGAGCCAAGAGAAGCCCAGAGGGGAGTGACTCCGTTCTCCAGACCCTCTCCAAATGCTGTGCTGTTGAATTTCAAGCTCCGTGTTGTAGAGGGGCCCAAAGCGGAGGCGAAGGGTCCGAGATGGATGGGTGGCAGGGGGACGGGGTCTTGATACCAACCCGCTGCTGTGGGACACGTTCCCCCCCGCGCCTCGCAGGTACCAGGAGTGGGTGCCAAGCCCATGCCACACGAGGACCTGAGGTCTGACACCTCCCTCTCTTCTCTCCTAGGCAAAGCACGTGGGTTCTTCAAGAGCGGGGACCTGGTCATCGTGCTGACGGGGTGGCGCCCCGGCTCTGGCTACACCAACACCATGCGCGTGGTGCCCGTTCCCTGAAGGGCTGATGCCAACCAGCAACCACCTTCCTTCCCCCTTCCCCTCCGCTCCCCTCGCGTTAGACCAGCCATCGCTTGCGATGTTCTCCTTGTCCCTAGCGTGGATGTAGGTTGCTAAACACCACCCAGTGCAGCAGCAGCAGGGGGAAGAGACCTTAAATCACTAAAAAAACCCAACCATATACTTGAAGTGTTTAGTTTTTTTTAAACAACCTTTCCCTGTAGTAAAGTGTATGTTGGAGTCAGCATAGGACTGGGACTCCTCTTAGCCTAGTGACTGTCCTCAGGGTGTGACATGTCCTGTTCTGGGGTGACAGGGAAGAGGAGTAGGGAACCCTCCTCACTCCAGGGAAGCTGCTACTCACCCCCCCCACGCGCCTCCCCGCAGACCAAATCCAAGGTGAATCCAGACCCTCTAAGCTGGTTGGTTGTCCCGGGATGGGGGTAGAAGATGTTCCACCAACATGCTCAGAGCTTCCCCTGCTCCCCCCGCTGGCAGCGTCCCCTCCTGTGTTACACCTGTCGTGTCCCCTCCCAGCCTTCCCCCTTGCCCCACACTCCGACGGGCCCCTGGGGCGGCAGAGCACAACTCTCCATCAATAAAGAGAAGCTGAAGCACCCACCGGCCTGCCCTGCTCATTGGGATTGGGGGCAGAGGGAATGACATCCTGCAGCCTGGCTTGGGGGAGCAGCGGTCCCTTTAATAGGCGGGTCCTCCCGCTGGGCTCCGCTCCCTGAGGGTGGGCCGGGCCTGGTGGCGGCGGAGGGAAGGGCGGGGAGTCGAGGACGTCGGGGGGCGGCAGTGGCCAATGGGGGAGCAGGGCGGGGCGGCGGGCGGCCAATGGGCGGGCGCCGTGGCGCCGCGAGGAGGCTGGGCGCGCGGGGCATGCCGGCGCCGGGCAGCGCGGGCCCGCCGCGCAGGTAGGGGCGGGCAGCGGGGGGGTATGGGGCGGCTCCGGGGGCAGCGGGGGGTGGCCGGGAGCCGGCTGGGAGCCGCGGGGCACGTCCCCGCTGTCGCCTGGGAGCCCAGTGCCAGTCCTCGGCCTGCCCCCGGCGGCGCCGCGCTGTGAGGGGAGCGCGGAAAGACCGAAGCTCCCCCCCCTCCCCGCCACTGAGGGGACGAACCGGGGCGCGGGGGGGGCGGTCCCGCCACTGCCCGGCCCGGGAACCGCTGCCCTGCCTGGGGGGAGGCTGGGGACTGGCCGCCGGGGCTGCCCGGGCCGCTCCTCGGCGCGGTCCCCGGCGTGGCTCGGTGCTCGGGGCGGGTGGGGGCCGAGCCGAGCCGAGCCGAGCCCGGGGTCCGCGGGGAGAGCAGGGCCGGCCGCTGCCCGTAGCGCGGGGCACTTAGAGCGGTGCCCAGTACAAACCAGTATCGCGGGTGCTGGGAGCGATCCCGCGACCTGCTGGGACCGAGGCCTCGGCGCTCAACCCGGCTGCGACCCGCCGGGCGTCGGGCCCCGGGAACAGGCAGTTGCTGGGGGCGGGGGGGCGCCTCGGGAGGGGGGCACGGAGTGAGGCCGCCCGGGGACGTGGGGATACAGGCAGGGCTTGATCTGCCCCCCTTCTCCTTGACCTCCTGCCTCTCTCCTGACAGCACCGCTCGGGACCGGTCGTTCCCCTCCAGCATCCTCGGCGGTGGCTCCGCTCCAGCAGCCAACACACGGGACTGAAATGACCTTGAGAGCCAGGAACAAGGGCAACTCGCCGGATCCTGTCCGGGCTCTCTCGGGCCGAGGCAGCCCGGCTGCAAGTGCCTCCCTCCGCCTCTGATCCTCTTTTTTTTGTTTTGTTTTGTTGTTTTTGGTTTTTGGGGTTTTTTTGTTTCGGGAGGTGAAATCCCTGCCTTGCTGTCTCCTGCCTCTGCCACGCGCTTCCCCCTCGCTTGCACCGGCAGTGGGGAAGGGATCCAGGGAAAATCAAAACGCCGTCGGAGGGGCTCGCACCACACCGTTTCCAGGCCGGATCCCAGCGCTGCGTAAGGGAAGGGAGATGCCCATCCACGAGGAGGGAGAAGCACCGGGCTTTGCCTTCGCCCCGGAGGCGAGCCAGGGTTCTGGGGGAGCCTGTGTGGGCAGGGAGGGGGGGGTGTCAGCCCCAGTACGGCGGGCAGGGGGGCGGCAGGTCACTGGCAATGTTTTCCCTTTGCTGGGAACTCCTGCGCCCGCCTACTCTACCTCGTCTCGGGGGCTCTGCGCTCTGACTCTTCTTGCTCCACTTCTAGTTTGGGATGCTGGAGATGGTGATTTTACAGCAGGAGCAGCTTCCTCCTAAAAAAAATTCCTCGAGGAGGGTGATGGTGTGAGCCACTAGAAAGTGTTTTCCACCCTGTGCTGGCGCTGGAAGTGGCTCTTGGCAGGGAGACCTCCCCATCAGCTGTGCCTGGAGCCCACCTTACCCCATGCTCCTGAACCCCAGATCCTCATCCCCACTGCATCTAGGAGCTGGGATGGAGCGAGATCTGGAGAGGGGAGACAAGGCAGCAGCTGCGATGTCTCCGCTGGGGCTGAGGATGCTTCTTGCAGCCCCTGGAGCTGCCCGGTGCCAGCGCTGTGTCCAGGGACTCTCTGACCCAGGACTTGTCCCTGGCAGGGGCTGTAAGAGGGAGAAAAAACTGGGACAGGACGATGCAGCATTTCCAAGTGCTCTCCAGCTGCTGGCTCTCCTCGGTTTAGGGGATTTCTGTGTGTTTGGTGACCTCAGGGAGGGTTTCTTGATGCCCTCGCCTTGAGCAGGGGGTGCTTCTCCCCATCCCCCGCATGGTGCCCCTTGGTGTCAGCCCTGGTTAGGGCTAAATCTGCTCACCCGGATTAAGCAGTGCAACCGCTTGGGGATTTAAGGGATGACGTGGGGGAAGCCAGAGCGGGCTGAGCTCCAGAGAGGGAGGCTCTGGAGTGGGTCAGAGCCCCTTTTCCAGCTTGGGAGCCAGGAGGAGGAGGGCTCTGGTGCCTCCATGATATGAGTTTTGGCTTCAGGGTAGCGTGGTATCACTTGGCAGAGGGTGTTTGTGGTGTGAGGTGTCCATCCTGAAGGCGTGGGGTGTCTGAGGAATCAGGCAGGGAAAAAGCCTTTTGGTGCAATGCCAAGGGATATTATTTTGGTGCTTCTTGTCAGTAGAGTCTCCTTTCCCTTCCAGACACATCCTTTGACCTGCACTTATCCTAAAAAAAACCCAAAACACAACCTCGGCATGTTGGTCCTGTCCCCGTGACTCTCAGGCTTTGGGGCTGTGTGGGCAGCTCGTTTACTTTGCAAAACGCTGGCTGCGGGGATCCAGGAACCGGTTCCCAGCGCAGTCCCAACCCAGTGACTTGTGTTCGTTTTTTCTGCAGCCCTGTGTATGTGCTGCATCTTGAGGGAGCATCCCCTGTGCCTCCGGTTGGGATTTAACCCGGCTCCATCACATCAGAACAGTGTTTTGGTCGAGCCCTTGAGGCTATGGGGACACGGGGGCTCATGTGGCTTTGACTCTCAGGCCATTTGGGCACGACTGTTGGGGTGGAGCACCCCTGTCCTGACTCTCCCTGAGTCTGTGGGGGATTAGACGGGTTTCCCTTTGGACAAACCCTACGGAGTGGGAGCAGGGTGTGTGTAGGGAAGCACGGGGCAGTGAAAGAGCCACTTTATTTAGGAAGCACTTTGGGATGGCTTCTCCACCTGGGCTCTGCTGCACTGCCACGGCATCGTCCCTACGGGCACCGGGATGTGCTCCAGCTCCGTGCTCATCCTGCCTGCTGGCGCTCATCCTGCCTGCTGCTGTCCTGCCTGTCCCCTACCTGCTCTGGCATCACCCCCTGCCCGTTGAGCTGAGCTCTTTTCCTTTGAATAATTTCTTCTCCGGAGGTCCAGTGGCTGCTTGCTGGCTCTGCCGCACTGCCGGAGCCTGTATCATTGCATCCCTGCCTGGCCGTGAGCTGCCGGTGAGCCTCGGCGTGCACCGAGTAATCATGGATCATGGCTCCGGCATTGGTCCCCTGGGATTGCACTCCGCTTTGGCTCTTGGTGCCAGAAGCGCTGCAGCACGACAATCTCCGGTTGTGGTTTGCCGAGGGTGGAAGCATCACCTTTCTGGCCTGCCGGCTGATAACCTTCCCTACACGGTGCTGGGAGCGTGTTTACTTTACCTGTCGTGGCCGATAAGCGCCTCTGATAAAACTCATGATAGTAAATAATGGGGTCTAATGAGAGGGGAGCAATTAGAGGAGAGAGGTGGTGCCTTCGGCACGGGCTCTGCCCTCAGGAGATGGTGTTTTGCCGACCCGGAGGAGCAGACCCTGGCCCTTGCTGCCCAAAATCTCCCATCACCCCAAGGAGTTTCATAGTTTTTCCCATCCCAACCTCCGTCTCTTGAGGAGGAGAGGCTTGGCTTTGGAGGGTGTTATCCCAGGCAGCAGGGAGGCAGCCACTGCTCCTTGGCCTGCTCAGTTGCGAGTGCTGGGGAGTTCCTGGCAAGAAATGCCCTTTTTTTTCTCCGCGTGACTTGAGAAATCACAGAAACATTCTTGCTGTCCTTGAGCGGCGGAGATACTAACGTCTCTGTGCAAAGGGGGATTTAAGGGAGTGGATTTACAGCTCCAAAACACATATCTTTCCCTTGCCATTGGGGGCTAACGGGCTTCTCCTTGCAGCACCAAGCTGATGCATGAAAAAGCAGCTCCCCTGAAGAACCCCGAGCCCATGCACGGCCATGAGAAACTGGAGGCATCCCACAAGGAGAAGAGTTTGGATTCCCTCGATGGCAGGTAAGAGGCAGCGTCCTGGGCTCTACGGTCCAGTATTTGCTCTTTTTTCCTCCTGTTGCAACCTCCTGCAGCACCCCCACTGCCTCCGAGCCCCCAAATGCAGCCCACCAGCTAGGGTTGAGCACAGGGGGTCCCCTCTTTGGTTTCGGCCTCAAATATTTGGTCTATAAAAGCAGGAAGGGAGAGAGGGGTTTGGGGAAGGTGACTGATATTCCCGCTGCTGAGGTTGTCAGGAGGATTTCACTCTCTCTGTGGTTTCTCCCTTCATCTGCCTGCGGGATGGATGTCCCTGTGCAGAGCCAAAGCCAAGTACGACCTCCTGCCCTGGCACATTCCCAAATTCCCATTTGTGCTTTCCCTGGGGAAACCTTGACCTGGCTGAAGCTGCCCAACGCCAGCTCCTAACCTGTCCCAGGCTGCTGCTGGGCAGCTCTGGGCTCCTTCCCCTGGTGCCGAGGTGCCTTTTGGGTATGGGCACCCCAGTGCTGGTACCTCCACGTGCTCACCGTCAGCTCGATGCCAGAGATCAGCCTTCTTCTGCAGCTGTCATTTAACCTCAGCAACGCCCGATGCTATGATAAATCACTGAGACATCTGAAATGTGGCTTCCCATAGTCTCTCTTCAGTCCTCTGCATCTTGCCGTGTCTCTTCTTGCAGCACACATGTTTTCAGCAGCAGGTGAGAGACCTGGGACTCTTCGCTTACCTAATTGTTACTATTTTTTCTTTCAGCCTCCACCTGAATGAAGCCCTGAAGGATGAAGACATCAAGAAATGCCACCGGGAAGTGGTAAGTCTTCGGCTTCGTGAGGAAATGGGCTGGTTCATTGCAGCCTAACCCTGGCCGTTTGCCACAGGGGAGCCTGCCCGTGGCCTCAAACGTGGGCTGTGGGAGCTGGAGGTGAAGCCGCAGTGGCTCCTGCTGCAGAGCAGAGGCTCCTGCCTGCAGTTTTAGGGGAGCTGATGGTGGTTTCGTGTAGCCTGTGATCTGCCCTGTGAATGCTTTCAGGATTTTCCATCAAGAGGAAAGGAAAAAGTGGAAATCCTGACCGCAAGCAGCTCCATTCCCCTCCATTTGTACCTTTTTGGTTGTTCAAATCATGCCCGAAGCAGAGCTTTACTGTCTGTCTACAAACAAGAGATGCTCGGGAAGAGGAGGGAGCGGAGGGAGGAGGCATTTTGCCTTTTCCCGTGAGAAAGATGGAGGAGAAAAATGTTTTGCCGATTATTCAGAGGCATCTGGGGGAATTACAGGGTTGGCAACGGGTTTGTGCTGGGGTCCGGGGGTGTTTCTTGGTGGTGGCTTGGAGATGATGCCACAGTCCCCTGCCATGTCCCTCTGTGTTCCCCTGAAACCCTCCCACCGGCGCCCCCACCATGCCAGCGTCTCTTCAGGGAGGTGTCTAAAGCCAACCCCAGGTGATGCAGAGCCTTGATCCTCTTACGGCCCAGCTCATCTGGTGACAAGGTGCGTGGAGCAAAGGTGACCTTGTCACCACGGGCAGGAGGGTTCTGCCTGCAGTGCTGCCTGCAACGCAGCCTTGCTGCCCCGGGGCCCTTCGAGCTGCGCTGGACCTCTCCACATCCTGGCGAAGCGTCTTGTCCCTTGGATTTCGGGGGACAGCCATGTCCCTGGGGAGCACCCCGAGGTCCGGGGCGGCTGCCTCCTTCAGTGCAGGGGAGACAAATCTGCCTGTGCTGCCTTACAGGACTAATTGAGAGGATTTAATGCAAAGCATTGAACTGCTTCGGAGCCTTTAACTTATATACAGAATTATTTAAGGGCGAACCTGCCGAGCCTCCTGCCGCGGCTGCCGGCAGGCTTTGAAGAGGCACCAGGAATATAAATAGCTGGATGGCGCGGCACGATGGGCGCAAAGCAAGTGTTGTCACCGTGCCCCGAATAAGGGAAGAGCTCGAGGAGGAGGAGAGAAACCGTTGGGCAGAATAAATTGCCTGTGGATGAGCCCAGGGGGAAAACAAGCTCCTTGCAGAGGCTCAGCCTCCTTAGATACTTTAGATATTAGGGGAAATGTTTATCTGGGAGGATGGCACAGCGGTTACTGGGTGCTGGATCATCCGACCCTCCTCTAGCCCTTCGGCTCCGCTGTCCCCAGCCCGGTGGGACCCCACTGTGCTGGTCCCGGGTGCGGGGAGAGGGAGATTTTTTTTTTTTTTTTTTTTGCAGGAGGGTGAGGTTTTTTTGGGTCTCCTCCTTATCAGCAAGGTCGCTGGATAACTTTGCTCTCCTTCATTTTCAGGCCGCTAGCAAGTACAACTCCCAATACCACAAGCTGTTCAAGGACATCCCGACGGAGGAGAGCGTGCTGAAAGGTGAGTGACGTGGTGACGGACGGGCACGGGGGTGGCAGGATGTGGCGCACCGTCTGCCATTCCCCCTTCTCTGCCTTGCAGTTTGCTCCTGCGCGCTCCAGAGAGACATCCTCATCCAGGGAAGGCTTTACATCTCCCCCAACTGGCTCTGCTTCTATGCAAACCTTTTTGGGAAGGACATCAAGGTAACATAGGGGCCAGCTTGCTCCAGTCCCATAGGGCTCCTGGCCCAGGCTACGCCGCAGCCCACTTATCCCCTCCCGCACCCAACATTGCCATCAAAAGGCTCCGATGCGAAGGGGAGTGCGGCTGTGCCTCCCCCTCCGATCACCTGCAGCCTCTGCCTGGGGAAACCAAATATTGGTTTGGTTTAAAATTCCCTGATGCAAAACCTCCTACAAGCCGCAACGGCGTTTGAAGGAAGATCAAAGGTTTGGGGGGAGGCGGGGCACACGATGAGATTTGAATGTCTCTTGGCTGTTCTTGATTTACAATCTGATGTTTCCCTGTTCGTCTCGTGGCTGACGGGGATCTTGGGGAGAGACGACTTCCTTTAAAACTGGGCTGAAGAACTGAATTATTTATATCAGCCACTTTAAACAAATATCTGATGGAAGTACGGGGTTTCAATGAAGTTATTCTGCCATAAATTACATCCTGCTTTATTTTTAACCCTCCCCAGGCTTGCAGGGGGGGCTCTCATGATGGGTCTTAGGGAGACTTGCTGGATGATGCTTTTCCCATGTCCTCACTGTTTTGATCAAGTAGAAACCACCTCCAAGCCGAGATTAATGCTGGGGGAATGCTGTGACCTTTAATAAAAACCATGCCGTCTCGGAAATGCTGAATCCCTGCATCACTGCTCTGCTTGGGGCATAATTACGATGTGTATTAAATCTATGCCTTGGGAAAGAAACTCACTGAGCTTGCGCTGCGCTCGTCCCTGCCCATCCCTGTGTCTTTTTGCCCTCCAGGTTGTGATCCCGGTGGTCTCTGTTCAGCTGATAAAAAAGCACAAGACGGCTCGGCTGCTGCCCAACGGCTTGGCCATCACCACCACCGCCAGCAGAAAGGTACCGCCAGCGCTTTGAGCATCGGTACCCAGCCTCACCATAGCCGGGGGATGCCCTGGTCCGAGTTGGCTGCCATTTGAAAGTGGGGAACGAAGCAATTCCCATCCCCGGCTGAAAGTGTGGGTTGGTTGGGAAGCAAGCGTGGCTCTCTGTGCTGGCAGCCGGCCAGGGCAAACACTGTGGCTTTGCTTTTGTTTCTGAATTTCACTTTGTTTCTGGGCAAAGCAAAGCCCATGTGAAACTCAGCCAAGCCTGACAAATCCCCGCCAGGCTCCAATAAAACCTTTAAACTCCTTAAACACGAGCAGGGGAAGGTTTGGGCCAGCATTCAACCAGAGCTGGTGGAAAACTTGTCTAAGGGGTTGAATTTCCAGCTTTTAAATCGCATTGGGTGTTGTCGACTGCTGTGAGCTAACGTAGTCCTGCTCGGTGTGTCTGAGTCCCTCGCCTGCCCGGCTGCTGCTGGCAGCAGCATGTGTTGCCCATTGCCTGCCAGGAAGGGGGTTATTCCTGCAGGATTTTGGGAGGAGGTTATTCCTGCAGGATTTTAGCCAGGGGTGGCACAAGGCAGGATTTGGGCATTCAAAGCGATTTGGTTGCCAGGCTGCTCTGCACATCGCCTGCGCTCTGCATCAGATGAGGTGAGCACTGCCCCTTGTCCCCTCGTGCCAATCCGTGGGGATGTGTTCCGTCGGTCCCGGCCCCGTTTGCTGCCTCATCCCTCTGGGCTGAGCACGGGAGGCCCCACAGGGACAGCAGCCGAGTGAAACTGGCCCCAAAAAAATCTGGTCCAGGTTTTAGCAGGCTGCAAAAATAACAGCAGGGAAACTCTGTGGGGGGGACATGGTTCCCAAAGCAGGGGAGATTCAAGGGCAGGATGTCTTTGCCTGTCCCCTGCCTGTGGGGAACGGGACTTGGGATGGGGACAAATCTCTCCCAGCAGCTTCTCTCTTGCTCTTGCAGTACATTTTCGTGTCCCTCATCTCCCGCGACAGTGTCTATGACGTCCTGAGGAGAGTCTGCACGCACCTGCAGGTACCCACTGCCCCACGTCCGACAGCATTTCGATAGCCACAAGCTCCCTTTGGGCTGTGTCTCAGGGAGCAAAGCTCTTTGCTGTCGCCACAAAGGCTTTGGACTACTCCCAAAGCCCTACCCGGTGGCCTGCTGCTTCTTCTCGGCGTCCTTGCTCTGCAGCAAGGGACAGGAAGAGGGGCAGGAGCCCACTGAGAATGGCAGCACTTCATGACACTGCTGCATCCCTGCCATCCCCTCCACTCGATGCAGGGGGGCCATCCCGCTGTCTCCGTTTCATAGTTCAGAGTGACGGTGGCTGTTTCTTGACACGCTCCTGAGCATCCCAGTGGGGCAGAGCCCGTCCCCAGGTGTCCATAGGTGTCCTGTCCCTGTAAGCTGCTGCTGGCCTTTTCTGGGTCACGGATGATGGAGGCAGAGCACAGAATTTCTGCTCTCTCCCAGGGCCTGTATATGAATTATTTATAATCTGGTAGTAATACTAGTTCTGCTACTCTGCACATTGCTGCCTTTTCCCAAGATCTAAAGTTTTAAGGGGAGGAAAAATGGTACAAATTTAAAAAAAAAAAAAAAATTGAATTAAAAAAGCCTGAGGGGGAAAGAAATCCATCGGCCCTCGAGCCGATGGGGATCTTCTCTTCTCCCTGCCTTTGAAGCATGTGGGAAGTAGTGCCGGAGCCCTTCCTCACCCAGAAGGGTGTGTGCCGGCTGTGCCAGGGCGGCGATTTGGGTGACTCAGCCTTGTTGCCAAACTGGGCAGTTTATTCTTTGAAATGTGCTGGGCTCTGCCCAGGTATTCCCTTTTTTTTTTTGCCCCTGATGGTTTAGCCCCTCTGCTGGGTGCCAAAACTGGTGCAGGGGGCCTCGCAGGAGCCCTCGGCTCAGCCATGGTCCCGTAGGGTTTTCAGCAGCGGGAGGCAGCCATGAGGTGCCCCGTCCTCTGCCAGATGCTTTTTTTTGGCTGTAAAATCCCCACGCTTGGAAATTTTAAGCAGCTGCTCTTCACAGACTCACCAGAAACATCAAAATTCAATTTTCTGGCTCAGGTTGGAGGAGGGAGAGGCAGCACCATAACGCCTGTTTCTTTCTCCCCTCCAGGTTTCCAGTAAGAAGAGCTTGAGTTTGAAGGAGCTGACGGAGGAGCCCGACGCTGTGTCGCTGGTGAGGGTCAGGGCAGCTCTGGGAGAGGGAAGGACCCCCCCAAACTCACCCTGTGGGCAGGAGAGTGGCCGCCTGGCCCCCTCGGTGGGTTTAACGCCTTCCTGGCACGCTGAGGTTTGGCTGGCAGCCACTTGCAGGGCAGTCAGTTCTCTCCCCTCGCTGCCGAGAAAGGTCGCACAAGGATGTGGCCGTTGCCTTCGGAGCTTGTGCTCTGGGATCCTTATACCAGAAATGGCTGGGTCAAGAGGATGATTTGGACAGCCCACAGCTGAGCATGAGCTGATGACCTGGCCAGTTGGTCTCGGGGGGTCCATTTATAGACGGAAAAAACTTTGGAGTGATGTGGAAAACACTGCCGCTCCGCTCCCACCGGCTGGTGCTGTTCGCAGCCATGAACATGGATAACAGGCTGGAAATGCAGTTGAATTATCCAAAACCATATGGGGTAGGTGGGAGGCTGGAGAGTGAAAAGCCTGCCGAACCATGGCGTCACCAAGGGAGCAACAAGGGGCTGCATCCTGCTGCCTTGGGAGCGTGGCAGGGCTCGGCTCTGCCCACAGTGGCTGCCAACCCGGCCGGCAGGATGTGTTCTCTCTGTGAAACATGGGTGGCCCGTCCCTGTCTCTGCTCGGTCACAAAGTCGGTGGTGCAGCCATGCCGGGCTGTATGGGGCCGCTGAGCAGGGTGTCTTCCATGGGCTGGTGGCCCTGTGGCTGGGTGCAGGAGGTGACAGTCAGGGTGGCCCTTGTGGGCCAGTGGCCTTGCATGCTGGCCCAGGAGGTGACAAATGGGATATCCCCTGTGGGCTGGTGGCATCCCAGGGGTCAAAGGTGCTTTTCAAGGGGTGAATCGGGAGCAGTCCAGGCTGGCAGCATCTCCTGGTGCTTCCAAGGGACGTAGGTCTTCAGCAGCTCCAGCCCCGGGCACTCTCCGGTAGGGGAACCCCGCTCCCTGCTGGCTACCACCCTGCTTGGTGCCTTTCCGGATGGGCTGGGACTGGGATTCTGAGCCACGGGGTGGGTGAGAGGCTCTCAGGGGATGACAGGTGATCACTCTGAGCTTCAAACCAAGGGGTGAAGGAGGCAACGATTGGTATTTGGGGCAGGCATGAGGTGCAAGGGCAGGTCCTTCCTATGGCAGTAGGAACCTGCTTCCCCATGGGGCCATCATGGAGGACCAGCTCCCCGTTAGGATGATGTTTTGGATGTGCTGGTGCTTGATGGAAATGCCATAAGGTTTGAGTCCAAATCTGGCCCCACTATGTCTTTGGCACTGCTGGTTTCGGTGGCACGGCTCACCCAGGGCTGTTCCCGCAGGAGGTGATCGTCCCCGAGGGCAAGTGGAAGAAGGTGTCACCTGCTTCGGTGTCACTGTCGCTGCCGGACGCTGACTACCAGTGTATCCATCGGACCTCTGTCAGCAGCCTGAGTGCCAAGGAGAGCTCCTTCACCTCTGAGGAGCCCCTGGTTTCAGGTGAGGGCTGTGTCCGACCCAGGGATGTGGGTTTGTGCCCTGCCCCGCACGTGGTGCTGGGCATAAACTTCCATAAATACATGTTCATCCATCCTCCGCCCTCACAGAGGGGATTTCTGCCTTGCAGACAAGCAGGGTTGAGGCTGGGAGTTGGTGATGGGGTCCTGGGGATGAGATGGGGTCTCCTGGCCGAGGGGTCTGAGTCCTCAGCGTGTGCCTGTAACACCGTGCAGGCAGTGTTAGCCACGGGGGAGGAATATTTCATGCTTGAAGGCTCTCGGTTGCCGGAGGAGTGAGAACATCTGCCCAGCATCATGGTGCTGCTGACTCTTGGCTTGTATTTCAGAAAGTGCAATAAACACCGAGGAGGAGCTGGAGGTGGACCAGAGCTGCGTGGCTGAGCTGAGACCTTCCGACTACCAGCTCCTGAAGATCTTCATCGTGCTGTAAGTGTGCCGAGGGCGGCTGCAGCGTGGGGAGGACGGGGCATACACTGGGAACATCCGCCTCAACCACTGGCCGCTGAGCGCTTGTGCTTGTTCCTCTGCTCCCAGCATCTGCCTCCTGGTCGTGTCCTCCTCGTACCTGGCGTTTCGCATCTTCCGTCTGGAGCAGCAGCTCTGCTCTCTGAACCGGGACTACCTCTCCCGTGGGCACAGGAGGTGAGGGACCCTTGGGGACACTTCGGGGCAGGTGGGTCACACCGCACACAGTGGAGGACTTGAGGGGTGTGGTGCAAAGAGCAACGGCTCTGCTCTGTGACATGTCCCGGGGATGCTTTGTCCCTTATCCTGTGCCTGCCTGTTGGGATGACCCACAGCAGACCCCAAAGCACCATCCCCATGCAGTAGATGATCCCACTGGTTCGAGTGACCGGGGAATTCTCTGCTGTCCCTGAGACTTTCAGCCCTTGGGAAAAAGTTTTCTTGCAGGTTTGGGGCTGGTTCCCCGGCTGTAGGAAGCACCAAAGTATCTTGGTGGAGCTGGACTGCACCCTGGGGCTAATGTGACTGCGGACATCGGCAAGGGATGGACAGGAGTGGGTTCCCTTGGGTTGGGGACATCGGGGGGTTTCCTTCCCATGGGGCCTGGGCACTGGGCTGGGGGATGGTGCCTCCACAGCCGCTCACCCCTACTAACCCTGCCCTCTGCTTGCAGGTGACCATTACTCCCAGCGCTGGCTGAGGATGGACACTGAGATGGTGACACCCTGCATACAGATCCCGGTGCTGCATCCTCCCAGCCATGGTCGTTGCACGTGGTCTGGCTTTCCCTCAGCAGCTAAAATGGGACCAAGCATCTTCTCTCTTCCTACCGGCACCTACTCCCGGCAGGACCACCCAGCTGGCTCACAGCCACTGGTGCCAACTCTCTGTCCAACTGGAAACCTGTTTTCTCCCCAGGACACTGCTGCGCCATAACATCAGTCGACGGCTTGGGGCTGCCGAGCGGTTGGACCTCCCCTGAGGACTTGCTGCTAAAATGGGCGCCATTTCTTATTCCAGACTTGGGTTTTCCTTGTTAAAAGATGACCTTAGGCTCACTGGGAACCCCAAAATTGTGGATGAGTTGCTGCTGCTGCTCTGGTTGAAGCCTCGGCTGCCGGTTTGTCCCCCTCTCGGTACCCTTGGGGCCGCAGCCAGAGGAATGGCCCCAACCCCGGTGGTCTGCAGGGACAGGGAGAAGGGGGTCACCAGCCCTGCAGGGCATCATCTATCCAGCACCCAAGAGTGGGGGTACAATCCGGGGCCCCCCCAGCTCTGCTGGGCTCCATACGGGCACTCAGCCCTTCTCTCCTGGAGCACCGGAGCATCCCAGGGTGCGTGTGCATGCGTGCGTGTGTGTGTGTGTGTGTCCCTGCAAAGCACTTTAGGGTCCCCCAGACCAGGTGTCCTCACTGGGGACCGCACCTGGGAACGGTGCTGGACCAGGGCTTCGTTAGCCCCACTTGCCTTGTTAAGGTGTCCCAAAAGGAGCTTGCGGCTGGTACCAGTGAACATCCGGGATTGGAACGTGTCTGTGTTCTGGTTTGTGTTAACCTTGTCACCATACGGAGCCAAGTGCCGCAGGATTTATCCCACAGCCTCCTCCGGGAGTGCGCTGGGGTGGCAGGTGATACCTGGGCAATTTATTTTGTTTTTCTTGCCTATTTTTTGGGAACTACAAGTGCTGATGGGGCCAAATCCCTGAGCCCTGGGGAAGAGCTTGCTGCTCACTCCAGGTTCAGAATGGCTTTTAAATGAAAATAAACCCAGGATTTTCTAGCATGTCCCTGTCTGCTGCCAGCATCTTTGGGGTGGTGCTGGGCTCCGAGCCCTGAAATGAGATACCACAGAGTCTGTGCTGTGCTGGTGCCTTGTTGCTGGCCAGGACATGGGTTACGTGGGGACAGGCCTGTGCTTGTGTGGGCTTGGGGGCAGGTGGCATCGCCTTGTTCTCCCTTTGGAACAGCACTGTGGACCTGGGGCTGTGTGGCCCCCAATGTCACACCTTGTAGGGCAGGATGGAGGGATGCTGCATAGGCCAGCATTGCCGTGATGCGGGTAGGTGCTCAGCATTGTTTCTTCACACCAGGTCACCCTGCATGTCACCCTGGCGATGCTGGCCGGGGTCATCAGGCTAGTGGTGCAGCCCTGGCTGGGGCAGGGGGACCAGGGTGGCTTTTGAGGGACACCCAGCACCAGGGATGCTCCGAGCTTAAGGGACAGGGAGGTTTTTTCGCTAGATGGCAGCAGAGACTGGGATGTGATGCTTAAGCTGGTGGCAGGGCCACCATGGGGACAGTGCCTAGGGAGGGTGTTGACCTGCAGCTCCAGCCTGCTGGGGCAGGGTGAGCCTTCCTCCTCCTTCTCCTCCTCCACCCGGAGAATCTGCAACCCAAATTCCCCCAGCCAGCCTGGCCCACACAGCAAAATGCATGAAAATGACCCATCTTGAAGGCCACAACAGGGATGGTGTTGGCTAAATAGGGACCAGGGTGGTGTCGCCCCACAACGATGTCACCACCATTGCTGGATTTAACCTTGTCACCCTGTTTTTCAGGAGATTTAGCAGCCTGCGGTGCCGGGGATGGGGTGTCTGTGGTTTGGCCGTATTTCCAGCCAAACTATCAAAGCTGCTTCTTCTAAGCCCTGGTGCTATGGGGCTGTCGGGGCCTTAGATTTCGTGGGTGACCCAGCAGATGAAAGGCACCATCCTGCTGCCGCCCCATCCCTGCCGGGGACTCGCCCAGCTCCTTTTGCTGGTGTGGCTGCCCAAATGGGTTTGGGGTTGTTTTGTTTTGTTTTTTTTTTTAAAAACAAGTTGGTGCTGAATGGGTTCAACCTCAAAATGGGACTTAGCGCCCCAAAAAATGAGGTTTAGAGGTTTAGGATTGGGGTCTCCTGTGCCCAGCGTGGTGTTTTCTTGGGTGCTCCAGAACATCAAATACAAAGTAGGTGCATGGTGTCCCTTGTCCCTGGGCTGAGCCCAGGCCACGTGTGTGACAGTGGGGATGGCCACCTTGGCTCCTCTTGGGGCTCTTTGGTTAAAGCCAGTGGTGGGACAACGCGTGGGTGCAGTTGGTTGATGTGGACGGGTTTGGAAGAGCCCAGGGGCAAGCCCCTGCTGTGGTTTGGGGGTGTCCCTACTGCCGAGAGCCAGTTGCAAGGCTCCAGTTTTGTTTTCCAGCCGTGTTTGCCTCCCTGGCCGGTGCGTGTTTGCTCTCCTGGTGACACCCTGCTTGAGCTTATTTGCTTTTCTTTGTGAAAGAAATGCCACGTAAAAGCCTTGGATGCAGGAAACGTCCCTGGGTGCTTACCTTGGTGGCTCTGGCAGCCCTGCCCCGTCCCTTGGAGATGAGGAGCATGGGGTGCCTCCTGGATGAGCACAGCCCCTGCCCTCAAGTCCCCCGATGCTTCCACAATTGCACGTACCATCCTGCCTTCCTAGGTCCCCTCTGCCCACAGTCCTCCCCAGCCCAAATCAACCCCTAAAAATAGGATTAGGAGATTAAATCAGCCCATATGGCCTCCCCACTATCATGCAAGGCACAGGCGGAGTTGTCCCCAGGCTCATTGGCTCTCAAGACAGGTTTCTGCTTGGTTTCACCCATTGCAGGGCACAGAGAGACCCAAGGCTCTGCCCATGAGTCACAACCCTCGCAACCACGACACCATCGCACGAGAAACCATGGGGCAGTGGGAGCCACCACTTGTTAGCGGGTACCTACACAAGAGACAGGATGATGCTGACAAGCGTATGGTTTGGTTTGAGTTTTATTCCAGACTGGTGAGAAAGGCAGCTTCCCACAGTGGCAGTGACATTCCTCCGGTGAAGCCCCACATGAATCCCCTTCGGTGAGCGGCTCAATCCCATTTTGGCTCTATCCGAGCGGTGGAAGGGGTTTTCCAGGGAGGGCTGGTGCTCAGACTGATGTCCTGGCCCACAGCTGCTCTCCTGTCTGGGCAGCCTAGGAAGGACAGGAACGACCCCGACCCTTGTTTTGCCACTCCGCTGTCAGTGTGTGTTTGCTTGGATGTTTTGGGAGAGCCTGGGCTTTGGCTACTTACCTTCCTCTCAGCAACAAGGGAAGTTTAAGACCTTCCTACAGTTCATCACCCTTGGTGCTGTGCTGGTAAACACACGGGTGGGGCTGGGGTAGCAATGAGGTGGGTGAAGAGCTCTGGGTTCAAAATAATCCTTCCCCCTTTTCCAAGGATTATATCTAACCTGTATTTCCCTGATGCAGCTGGCGCACTGGGGTGTGGTTGCTCTGCTAGACACCACCTGCGCTTTGCTTCTCATGAGGTTAGAGAGATTACTTCTTATCCTGCAACGACGCCTCATTTTAATTTTTCATGTTCCCTACTGCTAAGCCTGTCCTTTAACAAGAGGACCTGCTCTGAGATCCCAGACCTCATCCAGCACAGGAGGAAAAGTGTTTCAATTAGAAGTGTATTAAGGAATTCTTGGGCTTCAAGGAGACTGCAGTTATCTTTGGCTTTTATACCTCAAACTCTGTCCTTTTGTTCTCCCTGGTGTGTTTTTTATCTCGAGTAACAGAACTGGTTTTGTGCTAGAGGAAGCAGTGACCGCCTCGTACGCTCCAAGCACAGCAAACAGTAACGAGGGTTGGGGAGCGCTGACAAACCCTCCCCGAATGGAGATGACCTAAAATCATAATAAAAGAAAAAAAACAAAACAGCTTCAAAGAGTGTCACTTTTCATCTCAATTAAGTTTCCTTTCATAGGATTGGGTTCCTCAGCTTCCTATTAATCTTCCAGCAGTTCAGAGGCAGGTTTCAATTTGTAGTAAGAGCAAGCAGGAGAGGGGGACAAAAAAAAAAAAAAAAAAGCTATCGCCGTTCAGCCTAAGAGCACCTATCTGAAGAAACCTGATTTTCTTTTTGCCCCATTCTTTAATTAATCGGAACATTTCCTTTGGAGTCTCATCTTTTGACACCGACATCTCAGTGTCAGGTTTTCAGGGGTAAAAAATCCTTGCTGCTAAATCCCAGACTGCTCAAATACCACTAGTGGGAGGCACAAATTAGAAATAGCCATGATAAAGCATCTGGGGGCTTGGTTTTAAAGGGCATTTGCTAAACCTGGCTTGGAATAGCAATGCTTGTAGCCAATTAAAGCCACCTAACGAGGGCGTGTTGCCTGCTGGGCAAAGGCGGAGAAATCTCTTTAGCAACCCATTTTGCCCCAGCAATTAGTGTAAAAATTCACTATTGAGAGGAGGATTTATTTGAAAGCAAAGTGACTTTTCTCCTTAGAAGTTCAAAGGCCTGCAGTTTCCAGAAGGGACTAAGGCTTTTCCAGGAGGGAACAGGGTGTTTGGGGGGTGTAGCCATGCTGGAGGCATTACATTCTTCTTTGGGACAATCCTGCGCATGGGCATCTCCCTCAGGCACTGGGGGTGCTGCCTCACAGATGGGGAAGGCAGTTTTTGGGGGCTGGAGCTGCATCTCAATCAATTCTGTGCCAGTTTCGTGATGAGGGCTTTCCACTCTGATCTCTTCTGTGTGACGTAGGAGGGGGTAAGGAGCTGCAGCAAAGGCTCCGGCCGGCCCCTGCAGTATCCCTGACACAGAGCCTCCGCATTGCAGATCACGTACATCCCACAGTCATAGCTGTTCTGCTGGGCAGGCGCCTTCTCCTCCACAAAGGTTGCTTTGCCCCCTCTCTTGCCCAAGAAGGCCTCCAGCTTCCCTGCCACTTGCTTGGCGTGGATGGAGTTGCATTTACTGTGGGAATCGTAATGGGCGAAGCACTTTTTGTCCCTGAAATAAACCAGTAAACTCCAGTGGGTGCCCCCAGCGGCCTGGTTGGAGTTATCATTGATAGGCAAGAACACCAGCTTCTTGTGGAGAAGGTCCAGTGGTTGAAGGAATATGGCTATTTCTTCCTGACTAAGGGCACACTTAATGAACTGAGCCACTTCAGGACTGATAAAACAAACCTGATCGCTAAATTCTTGGAACTGGTGGTTGGCGAAGTATTCGAAAGCAAACCCGATGATGTGATCATTAAGCCAGTTTGGGGGCTCCAGCAAGGCAATGTCCGACTGCCTCAGCAAACTGTCCATGTAACTGAGAACAACAGGGTCCATCCCACACAGGTCGGGGCCGCAGGACTCCAGGAGACTTCAGAAGCTGAAACATAGAAAGGGAAGATGAATTAAGGACTTAGGTCACACCTGGGAGAAGATACAGCACAACAAACATCTCGCGTTCCTGCTCAGCAAGCAGTGAGCAAAAGCCCAGGTTTCCCAGATGGATATTTGAAGGACTGGTGTTTGAACCATCTGCCAGATGAGCAGACAGAGGACACACAGCTCCTCCTCTGCAGCGTGTGATGGGTTGAGTTGGGCTCTTCTGCTGCTCTAGGAGCACTGTGTGGCTCTGATTAGATAAACGTTTCATCATTACGATCTTAACCTCAAAGCAAAGGAATTTCAAAGCAGTTCCTGCTTGAGAACTGCAGGCACGTCTTCAGTTCCGTGCTTTGCACAGAAACCATACGTGGTCTGGGAGAAGTCGGTTGGTGTTTTGGTGTTTCAGTATTTACCTGCAAAGTGACAATCACTGTAATTCTTAGCATCACTGGTATTCCTTAAATAAAGTCATTTGGGGTCTGTCTGACAGGCATGTGGTCCCTTTCACTGAGCAGATAGTGCCACAGCTTGGTGCCAGATGCATGACCTGTTCCAGGAAAACCTGCTGGCCTGACAGCACAGGAGGCAAGGCAGCGATGAGTAAGGAGAAACAAAGCAAAACAAGATCACAAACAAACCTGTTCCCTACCGTGGGAATCTTTAGGACAACTGTCTACCTGGCCGATACAGATTTCAATAACTCAAGTACCACCAAAAAACCTATCGTTTTTTAGCTCAGGTTTTAACTTGCCAAAATTTTGCTCACAAGAGGAGAAAGCACTCGTAGGTAGGCTGAGGTGAAGATCCCTGCAGGCTTCCACTGGTGAAGGTGACCTGGGAACTGAAGTGACGGGTCATGCCGACCTACTCTCTCCAATCTCTTACACTGTTATTTGTCCAGGCTAGGTTCTTCCCTCTTAATCTCTGCCTGCTTTCCACAAATAGAGGCTGCTTATCCTTAAAAAGGCACCTGGAAATTCAAGTAGACTGTAGCACCTGGTTCTCCCCACCCACGTACTTGAGGATGTACTCAAGGGACTTCAGCAGGTCTTCCAGGCAAGACTTCCCCTGACTCCTTTCCGTTTATCAGGTTACCTGAATACCCACTAATTCTGGTCTTTCTACCAGTCATATAACTCCTTTCAGAAGCCGTTGCATTTGCTGCTTTCACGTCCTGGGGGAATTAAAGTGGTTTTAAGAAAGAGGTGGCACAGCACGCTAGGAAGTGCTACTCCACAGACAACACAAAATACTTGTTGGCACCAGACTAGTATTTAGGAGATCTTCCAAAGAGAAACTGTGGATTTAAACCCCCTATATCCACCCTGGTCTTCCTTTTGCTCTTGCATCCCCCAGCCCAGGCTCCTCAGCTGTTGCGATGCACCAACAGCCCCCGACACTTCTCTCCTTGCCAGGACAGGGCTAGAAGCACTGCAGCTTGGGACAGCGGTGACATGGAGCTGGTCTGGCCTCACCCTCGTCTCATCTGTGCCAAATGCAGCATGAAAACACCTTAGGATTTCTTAAAACACCGTGTGAAAACTAGTAACGATAAGATCACTTTAATATGATTCACTATAAATAAGACACTAATTATCCATTATGATGGGGGAAATAAAAAAAATCATGTGTTGTGAAGTTTAGATGTTAGGAAGAAGTAGATTTGTGCTTCTTATTGCGACATGAATCATGAAAAAGTCCTTCCTGGCCAGGTATGCATAAATTAAGAGAGATTTATCTCTAAAAAGCCTTGGCAAGGTCACATCGCATTTGACTTGTAAATAACCAAATGGATGAAGCATGCTGGATGCGTAATACGTCGGAAGGAAGGGCCAAGGTAGAGTATCTGGGGCTTGAAAAAGCTAATAACTATTTGTGCATTTCTGATAGCTCTGAGACATGCCAAGCAGCAAGAGTCACTGAAAAGGAAGGGGAGCAGTCATTGTTATTTATACTGAGCCAAACACAATGGTATTTGGACACACTTCCTACGTTAATGAACTCAAGCTATTTCCAAGTTTGTGGAGCAAATCCTTTGCAACAGCCCGCAGTATAAAAACAAACCAAAAAATCCAAACTAAGTCCCAGCAACTCTGTAGCATGCCTGAATATAGTCTTGTTTAAAAAGCTGTACATCCTGCAAGCCTAGAAGTGACTGATTTGGGGGTTTACAGGGTCACTGCTGAAATACTTTTTGTACATGCTCATACAATGCCCCAAATTTTCCTTTACTGTGTGTTCTTTCTGCTCCATCTTCTCCTACAGGTGTACAAAATACAGCAAATAGCTCTCCACTCAAGTCCAAACGGGATTATGGGCTAGGGAAGGAAGTGCATGTCCTGTATTCTGTTAATTTTCCACTCTGCAGAAACTTTTTTTTTTTTTTCAGTCAAGGGGAAAAAAAAAAAAACATTTGGCAGCTTCCTACAGTCAGGAAGGGGAGAATGGTTATAGCAAATGCTTAATTGCCACTAGCTACTACTTTTAATTTTATTGCCATCTGGTGTTTGTGAAACTGCTTGTGAGTTCTGCAGGGTGACTCACCGCGTGCAGCGCACAGCTTAAAGGAAAACCCTTCAAAGGTTCAGATGCCTTTCAGAGCCACTTAAGGTAAGTGACAGACCAAAAAAGCATAGCAGAGCTGTGAAAAGCCATCAAAGAGGTTTTTTTTGTTCGGGAGAACCTCCTGGTTAAAGCCAAAGATGAATCCGCAGAGGAGCCGAGATGTAGATCTGAGCACCTTTGACGTTAAACGGTGTTGAAGTCCAGTTGCCTATCGCAAGCAGCTCTGCTCAGACACAGCCAAGATTTGCTTCCTGAAGGCTCAGGCACACTCTGTTCAGAAGTTTTCATAAAAATAGGAATAAATAGCGACACAGGCCTGGAACATTTGTTGTAGGTTGGCAGCAAGAGTCTTGCTCATTCATTTTATTTGCATGTTAGTAGTCGGAATTTGTGCAAACTCTCTGTAATCCTCAGCTTTTGGGAGGGATGTTCATCTGCCCTGTTTCGAGTGCTAAGATGAGAACACCGGGGAGACAAAAAGGAGCATTTCAACAAAAATGTCATCAAGCCAACCAAAATGAAACCACCCATTTTGTTTATAGATTTGAAAATGGTGCCGTCTTGCATCAATATGGCAAGAAGTCAAGTCCCTCTCATCTCTAAGTTACAAAATTTAACAAATAAGCTGCCGTCATTAGTGCAAGTTTGATCCACAAACTGATGGGACTCCTTCATGTGCAGGATGCAAGGCAAAGCCTGCATTTTGTAATACTTGACAAAAAAAACCCCAAACCTATTATTATTTTCACAACATTAAAGACAACTACCTTCTGCATGTAATTGTTGCCTTGCACTCTGAAGGCAGCTCTTGAGAGCTGGGGAATGAAACTCCCTAGTAATTGAGTGTAAATAGGCAGTGATGGAGCAAAGAGGGCATAAATTAAGGATGAATCAGGTTCCTAAAGTCTATTTTAATAAATTAAAGGTGCTAGGAACATCCAGCGTGAATATTTTAAGGTGCCACATCACTAAACTCCTGTACCCAATTTAAAGAATATGGAGGTAAACACAGAAAGCCACCTGAAAGACAAAGTATTCAGACGTTACTGGGGAAGAGTAGGAGGGACAGAGAAGTTTTCAGTGCCTTGGCTGAGATCTTTGGAATGATCAAGAGTAAAAGGCCCCACGATTTAACCAGCAGACCATTCCCTTTTACTGAGAATACAGTTTTTAGATGCTGTGTCAGCACTTTTAATAGCAGTAGTTAATGGCAGCAAGTTCGGACAAGGAACATCATTTTCTATGTATCAGCATGAACTGGGCTGCGCTACCAGCACCTGAGTCTCCGTACTTACCTGTCTCCTAATGGAGCCAGAGAAGAAATTCAAGCAGAATTAAACTAAGCCAGAGAAGAAGCGTACTTGTGTACTCTTTTTGTTAAATATAAGCAATCTCTTTGTAGCCTATAGATTATAATTCCTGTATTACAGGAACCTTTGCGGGTTCAATAGGCCCTGAACGCCAGACTCAGAAGAAAATATTCATAATTTCTGCACACACAGACAATGCCCGAACCTTTCCGTTCCCTCCAAATTCTCCAAACCAGATGTGCAGCTGCTCCACACAACCGAACTCCAGAACCCTGCTTTGTTTCACAGCATCTCATGGCGCAGTAAACTAAAAGCTGGAGGAACTACACCAAATGCTACTAAATCAAATGCGTTTTACTCCCCAGGATGGGATTCACCAAAGCATTAGGTTTAACAGGAAAAAAACCCTAGTGACCTAAACGCCCGGGGACGAGAGATGCTACCGAGACTCTCCCAATAGTAACGATGGGAAACCCCTCAGCTCGGCTCATCAAAAGGATGTTAAACTGGACGTCGACGGATCGCATTCACCTACTTTGAGAAAGAGTTTAATCAAGAGAGTAGCGGGAAGTGCTGGGAAGGAATATCATTTGCCTGAAAGACCTAAAGGTGGCAGGAATTAGGTCAGGAGAAGGAATTCGGTCAGAGGAACGGATCGGGGTTGCCATTGCTCTGTGGTGCCCGGGTGGAGGAGCGACATGCCGGGCCCCAAGCTTCTCCCGGTGCTGGCAGTCGATGCCGGTTGGGATGAGCGTGCACCAGCTGCCCCCCGGGGAAGAGCTCGCTCGTCCCGCTACTGCTTCTAAGGAAATAAATGAGAATTAAGGGTAGAGCAGAGGGACCAGCCGGGCTGGCGGGGCCCGGGCCGGGGCTGGGGTCAGGGTCAAGGCCGGGGCGAGGAGCTGGGCCTGGCCTGGGACCAGCCAGCAGAGCCGCTCCTTGAGAGCCCCGTCAGGCCAAGCAGTACCCGGGCAGCCCCGGTTCGACATCCGGTACCGATAACGCAGCTCTACGTTTAACGATTTTAACCATTTTCCCTTCAAAACACGCGTTGAAGCCTCCGGGCCGGGTTGAGGCCGGCACGGACCCCCAAGGGCTGAGGCCTGCAGGGCAACCACCGCCAGGGCCCTACTGACAGCGATGTTGCCGTGGCAACGCCCGCCGGGCCCTCCCCGCCCCGCCGCCGCTCACCTGCCGCCTCATGGCCCGCTCACCCTCCGCGGCGCCGGCACCGGCTGGTTGCTGGGCGCTGCCGTAAAGCTGCCAGCGCCGCGTCGTAACGACCCGGCTGTGCGCAGGCGCGGGAGGAGGAAGGGGGAACGGGAGATGGCTTGAGGGGCGGAGCGATGGGTAGAGCGACCGGCGGGGCGGGGCGGGGCGGGGCGGGGCGCACGCCTGCCTCCCCCTCCCTCCCCGCGGCGGCGCGCGGTTGAGGGTGGTGCGCGCGGGCAATCGGGCAGCACCCGGGCGGCGGC
>VFFE01006526.1:226544-257963 GCA_008921705.1 Burhinus oedicnemus
GAGCAGGGGCCTGCGGGTTGGGGGTGGGGTGTGTCGGTGTGTGAGGGGGGAGCGCGCGCGGGGCCGGGGTGGCCGCGTCCCAGCTCGGCGTGAGGCGAGAGCGGAGCATCACCCGGTGTCGCCTTTGTTCGGCTGGAGGAGGGCGAGTCCCTCCGGTGGCTTGGGGGTGTCGTCCCCCCGCGCCCCGCGTTCCCGCAGCGGGTCAAGATGGCTGGGCCCTGGCAGGCTTCGCCCCCACGCGTGACCGTCCCTCCGCCCGTCTGTCCCCTCCCGGCGGGGAGCAGCGTGTGTGGCGTGGCTCCTCGGCGGGCGGGGGCTGCCTCACGCGTGGGAACGCTGAGCGAGGCTGCCAGTTTTCAATCCTCCGGTGCCGCTATGCTGCCGTTTACACCCATTTTGGGGTGGGTTGGGCACGCAAGACGTGGAAAAAAAACTAGCCGGGGGGGGGTTTGCAGCTTTTACCTCCCTTAGCGTTTCCAGTGTCACCAGTGGGCCAGGGTCATCCCTTCAACCCTCCCCCCTCCACGAGTGGGGAAACGGCGCCGACGCCGCGACGATGGGCATTGCGACAGGACCGGGCCGCCGCAGTTGGCACCGTCGTCTTTGGCAAGCCCGTTATGCTGCTAAGACCATCATTAACGATTCCCACCCCGTCTTAATGAGGTATTTCTGGTTTTTAACGCAGTGTTCCAACCCACGGCAACTTGCTTCCTGGCACACCGGACCTTTATTGGAGCGCTGCTCTTCCGAAGGTTAAAACACTTGATATTTCTTTCTGGAATTTTCCTAAATGTAGTCAAAACGGCCTTTGCTTTATCCACCTCAAATAATCCTCCGAGGTGACTCGCGGTAGGACCTGCTGTTAAGTTCATAGCTGGGTGTTTTGCTGCCCTTCTGCTTATGGATCAGCTTCCTCCTCCTCCATTTATGTTTTCATATCCTGAAATCAAGCTGAGATTAATAAAGTTGGGAGCGTGAGCTCAGCAGAAATCATGGCTTTCACATCCCTCGCTGCAGCACGTGTTACCCTGCCCATTGGCATATAAAAAAAATAATCACGTAGCGGCAAAAGGAAGGAGGAGAGCACTGCTACGGGGAGAGAAAACAGCACGGCGTTTTGCTAAATTGATAACGAAGCGCTTTAATAAATGGCTTCGTAAATAGGTTATGAGTTGGGGTTTCTGGCCGGCTTAAGGGTTTTCCCAGCTCTTTTCCCAGAGGAGTGTTGTTTTCTCATCTCTCCTGCTGAGAGGTGAGTGGACACAGTGGTGATGGGCTGTGAATGCTTAAGCGCGACCTTACTGAGCTGAGCTTAACCACAGGCGCCCACAAGCTCTGGCTGGGGACAGACAGGTTGCATTTTTGCTGACGAGCATCTTCTCTTCAGCCTGTCTTCCTGGAGTCATGCAATAATCACGGTTTCCCCTACGTCTTTGAGTAAACTTCCCCATTTCAGTGGCTTTTCTGATTTTTTTTTTGTAAACTTTTTTTTATTAAACTAAGGACTTTCTTTGCATTTTTCCCTTATGAAGGCTTTCCCAGCCTTCACTCTCACTCCTGGCCATGATTTTTCATCCCCAAGATCATTTTGGAAGCTGTTGGTCCAGCTGCTGATGGTAGGGAAGGTAGTTCAGCAGCCCTGGCACATGACTAATAAGCTTTTGTTTCCTGGCCTATCAAAGATGATGCAACTTTTTATAGATATTTATTTATTTATTGCAATCAATATATAAATCAGGATGGTTTTAGAGATGTTTCGTCTTTATTGAAGAGGCCTATGGTCCATCAGTGTTGCCTCTGAAACATCTGAAAAAAGGTTCGTTTGAATACCCTGATTCTCTTTATTTTTTTAAAAAAAGTACTAAAATGCAGACTCAGCTTTGCAGAGTGTGCCTCAGAGTTATTTCTTCTGTGCATCCACAGCTCCAGTTATGATTTATAAAGTTCATGTTTTTACCTTTTTTTTTTTTTTGGTGGAGAAGCTGTATTTTAAGATTTACAGGTATCAAATGGCTGATGTGACATCTGCTGTTGCGATATCTTTTACAAATGCCGGCACTTATATATGCCACCTAAAACTCAGAGTAGCAAACCTTTGGAATGTTTTCCTAGGGAAATCTAAACATCTAAATGTTTTATGCCTGAATTATTTTTATCTTGGATGTTCATGGTGATTTTAGGGAATGTTCATCAAATTTGCAAGAAAACCTCTGAGAATGTGAAGCATGTGGGGTCAGGCGCTTGGGAAACGTGAAACCTGAGGTTACCTGCGCAACATTAATTTAGCTCGTTTCGAGGTAGGGCTGTAATAGAAATCCTAATCGCGCGTGTATGCTGCTTGATTTCTGGAAGGATGGCATCCAGCTGCAGATGGAAGAACGGATCACTCGTCCGCATCACCTGCAAGTCAACAGAGGGAATACTGGGGAGCACAGGGACGGTGCTGGTCCCTCCACTGGTTTTGCAGCTTGGCACCACCGGGCAGGTGGTGAGGCAGACTAGGGTTCACCATTACAGCCTTGGGACCAAGCACACCACATAGTCCTGGAGCTTTAAATACCTCGAGTCTAGCAAAATTGTGAGCGAATGTGATCCAAGAGTTTCTAAAGCCCTTTGGGGTGATTGTTTTTGGTGGGTGTAGTGTGGCTGTTTTCTGCCAAATTCTAGTTCTCGCTCCAAACCTTTTGGATATCCAAGCTTTTTGTTATAATTCCTTTAAAATACATTTACTGGGGAGAAAACAAGATTGTTGAGCTGCTTGAAGTGTCTTAGCTGGTCAAACTCGATTTCAGAAATTCTTGCATCCTGTTGGTTTATAAATAAAATGGGATTGCAGTCCCACTTGCATGTGAAATACTTGAGAAGTGTGAAGGCAGGCCTGAGAAGAGCTGCCATCGGTGGGAAGAAACCCCATCGTTATTAGATGGGTTGTTTTGCTGTTGTGTCGCCCTGAGGTTGAAGGCACGTTCGTTACGTACTTTATGAAGCTCCCAGCTGGGTCCTGGAGTTTGGCTTGCCAAGATGGGCTGGGTGCAGGTTTCGGCTTTAGAGGATGGGATTTTTTTTTTTTGTGTTGAGCTTAAGAGGAGCATCTTATTTTCTCAGGCATGGGTCCTGCATGCCTACATTTGCTTAACTTCCTCTTGAGTGAATGGGATTTCTCCCTTCTCTAAAAAGTAAACATAAGCATAAATATTTAAAGGATCGCAGCTTAAGTTTGTGAATTCGAGACTTTCTCTAGCATTCCTTTGGACAAAAGCAGCATCTTCAGAGATTTTTGGTTGTGTCTGGGTGGTTCCCTGCTCTGGGAAGAAGCTTGTTAATTGTTTGGGTTTCCTGCTGTGAAAATATTATGCCGTGTTTTCAGGTTAGATGGCTGGAATTATCAGAAAGCTTAGGTGTGGGTTTCTTACTAAATTGTATGGATGAAATGCTGCTGATAGAATGTCTATAGATCATCAGAATTGAGATTATTTTAATGGTCTTTTCTTTTACACAGGCCAAGTTTTTTGATAGGCTTTGGGTATATGTGTGAAGGCACAGGTGTTCAGGATTGAGCCTATACAAACCAAATGTGAAACTCTTGCCAGATAATGGATAATAACAGGAAAAAAGGGAAATGGAATAGTCTTTGTTTTCTCTGTGTGACTCTTTAATATTAAATCTTGCTACCGTGTTTAGTAGGGGGAATGCCATGGTGTGATGTACGTCTCACTTACTGCATTGATGTCTTAACTTCTGTATCTTAGGAAATGAACATTTAAAAGCAAATTCAACAAACCGTATGTCCTCAGAAAATATAAAAATTCAGAAGGGAAGCGTATTGAACAGTGGTTCTTAGAATTGAACTCATTTTTGTATCTGCTTTTTAAGTATTATCAGGAGTTATGGCTCTGCTTGTCATCATGGTAGAGGTTTTTTTCCTCTGGGAAAGAATTTTGTAACAGGTACCTATGGAAAAGTCTTATAGGTGACGTGAGAGCTGTATACTTTTGCCACAAATGCTTTTTATTTTAATAAAACCCCCATGATTTTAATGCTACCTAGTTGTGTATTGCTGCTTCTAGGTTTTTGTGTTTTGTTTTTTGGTTGTTTTTTTTTTTTCTTCTTTCTATCGCTTTCCTCCAGTAGAGGACCGTAGGATCGCTTAGGTCAGAAGGAACATCAAGAGAACACTGAGTCCGAAATCCTGCCCTGAGCACGTTGGCTGCGAGGTCAGACTGGGTTCCTTGTGGCTTTAAATGTCTCATGTTGGTCGTCTTCTACCCGTGGCTTGCAGATGGCAGGACGAGAAGGGAAGAGGAGTGTTTTAGGCTGTGCTGGGGGGAAAGTGTCCAAGGAGAACAATGTTATGTGTGATCTGCAGCAGCCCTTGTTCATGGAGCACAGCATTCCACTTGCAAGCATGTTAAACTGCCACTCTGCGCTGCATTTCCGTGATTTCATCAAGCTGATCTAGTAGCAGGCTTCTGTTGAAAGAGGCTCTGACCTGGCTGAAGTTAATCTTGGGAGGGGAGCTGGGACAGTACTTGCCTGAAGCTGGCAAGTGGCTGGCCTTGCAGCGTTTTGGTAGAAACTCCTTGGAGGTGAAATGGTTGCGTGCCATTTTTCTAGGCAAAATGAAATAACAGATAAATTTAAGGATTCTTGTTACTCCCCTGATTCCTTTCAGCCATTAATATCTTGCATTGCGGTTTCTCTTCAGGCATGGGTGGGCATTCCCTTGGAGGAGGATGAGGCATCTCTTGCATAGGGTTCTCATACACCTTTGGCTGTCCATGCCATACCAAGGCATGGCTTGGCGCTGGCTCTGTGAAACAAAGTCGTGGGTCACTGTTTTGGGCTCTGTTGATGTTTCTTGTCAGCTTTTTTTAGGGTTTTGCTAAAAGCCTCATAAAGAGATGGAGCTAGGTCTCCTGCCAAGCCCATGGTCTGCCAAGGGAGATGAGTCTTAGGAGCGGAAAGCCAGTCGTGCGCTGAGGATGCCCTAGATACACGCTGGAGTGCTCTTGGAGCTTTCGAGCTATGACTGTCCATCCTCCACCAGGAACATTGGTAGGGTCCGCTTGGTTGTGTTCTCTCGCTGTTGATGTGGTGAGCTAAGCATGTGGTGAGGCTCAGCCAACTGCATCTCATCCAGACTCTCATCTCACGTGGCTGCTGAGTTACTGCTTTTTTTGCAGCTACACACCTGACTTAAAGCAAGATGTGGGCATAGCTCTGCTGTGGTCTTCCTTCATCTCTCCATTGGGTTCTGGTGTGCATTTAAAGTGTCTCCTTCAGGTCCTAGAGAAGGTTTATGAAATCCCTGTGGGTGTCAAAGGTCCCTAGGAATAGACTGGCTGTAGGTGTAGGTTGGTCTAAAGTTGCCTGCATTGAGGGGAGGGCTGGATCAGGCCCTTTCAACCCTGGCATCTACAATGGTTCAAACTGGGTGGCCGTACTGCAGTGCTCAGGTTCTCTTAGAGAAATCATCTTGGTTTCTATCCTGCATCTCAGGTGTTACTGCAGATATCTCTTAGTACCAGCAGGGAGTAGAGCAGTGGTCTGCCCTGCTTGGATATTGCATACAGTAGCAGAGGAAAAATGTGGTTTAAAATACACAAATTGTAATGCGTGGAAATACTGCATTTGGTGTGTAATGGGCTGCTCTTCAGTATTTTTACTTCTTGGTAGTTAACTGTCTATTTAGGACCCAATAGAGCATACTGAATATGTGAGTACTGACTTTTCTCCTGCTCTTATTTTGGTTACCATCTTTATTAATGTAAAAATAGCAAAAATATGTGAATTTCTATATCAGATTTGAATGTTACTTGTTGATCTCTCCACCTTGAATCACTGCTGGTATCCCACAAAACGACCTTGGGCCAGTGGTGGAGTTATTCCTCCTTCAGAGGCCTGTTTAGGGCCTCTGCTTCTATCCATCAAACACTGATAATCTGGCAGCCTCTGTGTGTGTTTTTTAATCAAAATTCTTACGACTATCTTTTATTACTTGTAAAGCATGACCTTTAAAAAGGTGTATGATCCTGGATATGATCTATCAAGCCCGAGCATTAATGGAAATGGAATGTCTTGTCCATATAGATATATCTGTGAAAAACCTGAACTTTAATACCAACCCAGGCTATTAATGTTTTTGATAGACCGCTAAGAATTCTTTTATTGTATTCGGCATCTACATGGTTGGTTTTGAGGGATGAACTTAAAACAAGTTAACCGAAAATATTTACTTTAGAAGACTTCCACAAGTCTACTGTCTTATACTTTACATAAATATGTAGACTGAAATAAAATTCTCAAACTGACATTTTCACTTTTACAGTACTTGTCTAAGAACTGCTGGGTTGGTTTGTGTTTGTTGGGTGCATAGGACAACCTCCCCCGGGAAGAATTAGTAAATGATTTAATTGTTAAGGAATGTGGTACCATTAGGCAAAAATAAATAAATAATTGAATGCAGAAGATCATTAGAAATGTAGCACTTGATTAAAATGATGTCAACCAGCTTTTTAAGATTTCAGAATAAGTATTTTTTGGAAGAGGGAGGTTATGTTGGTAAATAACCCTTCTGGGGGCATCTTTGAGAAATTAAGTACAGGAGAGCCAGTCTCCGCTCCTTAATTCACTGATTGCTCAGTAAACGAGGGATAATTATGTGGGTTTTGTTGCTGCTGGTGGTGGTAGGGATGGCTGAACAACTCCTGCTCGAAGAAGGTACTTGTTTCAAAGCAGAGCTACTGCTGCTTCTGCTTCTTTTCGTCAGAAAATATGGATACAGCCCTGCAGCAGGAATGGCTTGCTGGAGAGAGATGCAGTGGACAGGTGACTCGGTCTGGATTTGGGCCACCCCATTTGCAAACCTCTCGATGTCCTACAAGGGCACGTGCTGCATGTTTTATCCTTCACGGGAAGACCGTTGCATAAATAATCTGTGCAGGCAGGCCACTTGCGTTTCATGTCAGAAGAGCAGGCTCGTGTGCTGTGGCCATCGCCTCAGATAATCTTATCTGAAGGTGCTTTGCTGTGTCTGGAAGGTAAGTGAGGAGATAGGACGACAGTGCAGAGCAGAGGTCAGGTTTGAGGTGCCTGCAGTAGATAACGAGGAATCTTAAGAATATTTCTAAACTATGAAGAGAATGAACTAAGTGAAAGCAGGTATGATTTTATAAACAAACCCCACCTTTTCTGCTCACTGTGTAACTGTAGTGATTGCCAAGTGCATCTCGACTTGTCAAAGCACAGGACCCGTTTCAAAGTGTAGTTGCGGTTCTCAAATACATCTGATTTCACTGCAACCTGCAGTGATTTGATTAAGGAATGTATTAGTATTAATAATCAGCAGTTATATTTCTTTTTGTAAGACTAAAATGGTACCTCTAAGAAATACATTGCCAAGGAACATGACTGAGCAGCAGTTGCTGATCACTTGCCCCACCATGTTTGCTACCACTCTTCAGAAGAGGCATGGACTCATGTGCGTTGTTTCAGACTCAAGTCCTTTTTAATTACAGAAGGGGGGCTGTAGGTCTGCCTTCAAACAAATCGTTTCAGAGTTCAGCTCTACTATATGTTCTGTTTTTATTCCTTTCCCTCCATTCATGTGATTTAAATACCAAATAGCCATTGCTATTTGGCTGCAGTGAGCAATACAATAAATATGAGGGGGCAAAAAAGCCCCAGAACATATATATATATAAAAAAAATAAATAAATCACCTCCAGCAAATGGGGTAAGGATAATGAAATAGAGAAAAAAGTTAGCACGAAAGTCCATGTCTGCAGTACTGAGAATTCATCCTCCCACCTAAGTCTTTGCTGGGAAGAAATAAGATTTGGAAACTGAAACAAGAGGAGGAAAAAACCAACCAACCAAACCCTGCCTGAATATTTTCCTGTATTTTGTTCTTCTTGGAGGAAGGTGTGAATCTCGCCTGCAGTGTTCGCTGGGTTTTTAGCAACATTAGGAGTTTCCTCCTCTGGTTTCCTTCTCTGCGGTGCAGCTGTCCTACTTGAACGCTGCTTTCATTTTTGTTTTGTCAGGGAAGATGTGAAACTTGAGGAGTAAAAGCTGAATGAGAGAAGTTTTATGCAGATGTTGTCTTCTAGTGAATGGCCCCACTGCGAGATCTCCAGTGCTAAATACGAACCGTTTTCAATTGCATGCAAAACTCATTTAAAGACTCAGTTTAAAAGTAGCTCAGTGTTGATAGTTGTTATTCAGGCTGTGTGGTGGGGAGACTGCAATCTTCTCTTGTGCTGTGTTTATTTTTAGCAAAAATGAAATGCTTGAGAGAATATCTCTTCTTTCCAGAAAAAAAATAAATTGAAATTAAAACCTGCAGACATGGATTTAAAATGTTTTAGGTGCAGTTTTTCAGTGTTAGTTATGAGTTATTTTTGTTTGAGTATGGACTATCCTCTGCACTGAGAAAGGTTTTGGTGTTTGTTTTTTTTTATTTTTTTTTTCTTTTGTAGGACTGGATCAACTTTCTTTTCTGTTGTTTAGGTTTTCTGGGAGCATTAATCTACACATTTTTCTTTCAGGTATGCTCTTCGGGGGGTGGAGGGGACAAGTACTCAAAAAACTTGAACAATTTTCCTAAGGTGAAGGATCATTACAGGTTCAGATGCTGCCAGTATTAGTGAGACTCCCTCCGGCTGCTGTTTGATTTTTCTAAACGTATAAATGTCAAAATTCCTAATCATTATGGAAGTAGGTGTATTTGTGTGCTTCGGCGAGCTACAGCTCTGAAATGCCAGGATAATTTTTAGTGAACAGATGCTGATGGATTTGAAGAGGAGAACTTCAGTCTCAGCTAATTAATCATCAAAAAGTGCAACTGTTCTGGTTTCTAAGCTCCATGAAACAAAAAGAGCTTTGTGGGGTGCACAATAATTGTAAAGCTGTAAAGTCAAGTGTGAAAGTTGAGCAGAAAATAGTGAGTTAGGGATTTGGTGCACATCAGTATCGTACTTCTGGTGGGTACCTTCTTCAGAAACAGCCTCATGAGATGCATGTTCTGGGACCTAAGAGGTGGGAGAAGTGAGATGGAAGGAAACAAAGCTCAAAACTAACCAAAAAAATTCCTCTGGTTTAGTTTTTGGATCATTGGATTAGGCTGTATTACTGTCCTTACGTGAAGACCAAGACAGAAGATGCCGTGGCGGCATGGAGGATGTGGGTCAGGCCAGGTTAGACCTGCAGGCTTTAACCTCACCCTGTGTTTTTGCTGGCATCGCTGAGGACTTGTTACTTCGTTCTGCACCTTCCAGCACTCAGCAGCTCTGCAAATCCAGACCTAAACTGGTTTTGGGGTTTTGGGTTTGTTTTGTGTTTGGTTTTTTGTTGTTGTTGGTTTTTTTGTTTGTTTGTTTTGTTCTCTTTTTTTTCCCAAGTACCTAAAAATAACCACAGTTCTGGTCACCTGGTAGGAATTGTCACCTATTCTAGAGGCAAGTAGGGAAGTAAACTTTCTTTGGTGGCATTTGCTTGCTGATAAGACTATTTTTTAATGCGTTTCCTTTCCTCATTCTCTACGTGCCTTCTAATTTCTCAAGAAACAAGGTGTGGGTCCTTCTGGTGCCTTAGTGCAGAACTGAATTATTCTCTGCGTTTCATGTGTGCTGAGATATGCAGCAGTGCAAGTCCCATGTGGGTGAATTTAGTGTGGACAGCTGTGCAACTGTATATTATTTTGAGGAAAACAAGTATTTTGCTCATGTTACAAAGTATGCCCAAGAGATTAGTGTCGCAGGTGAAATTTCCTTGTTGGTTAGGTGCATCATTCACTATAATGTGCCTGCAAATGGGAAAGATACATTTGCTCTTGCTTTTCTTTCTTTTTTCTTTTTTTAACTTTATTTTTGTCCTGAAGCAGTTAATGCTGCAGCATATGTTGATTTTGGGGCAAAAAACAATACAGAGGCAGTTGCTGTGGTCTGCAGGGTGTGGCTCGGAAAGGTCTTGTTTCTGATTCCCTTTGCTAGGCTGAGCTGGGAAGGGCTAATTATAGAGACAAACTGGGAAAGGAAGAGAACGGGGTCAATTAGAGCATCCAACACAGTTTCCTTTAAATTAGGGGTTGGGCTGGATAGATTAAAAAACCCCAAACCAACAGAGCTCCCCCTTCCCAAAACCAATAAAGAGGCATGGAGTGAGATTTCGAAAGCTCTGATGTGGAGCGAGGTTGGCAGCTACAGCAGATGTTTTGCAGTTTCGGTTTGATTTAAGTAAAGGACATGTTGACTTAGTAGTTTTATTATCAGAATTGCCAAACTGAATGGAAAAGACAGAGGAGATATTATTACTGGTTTTCCTCTTTAATATGTTTTTGAATTGTAAGAGGTTGTGGTAGTGAAGGAAGCGAAGAAATGCCTTGCCCCCAGCCATTGCGTAAAACGGATTTTCTGTGAAAAAGTTGTGCAATAATTTTAAGTCTTTGATACTCAAGGTGTTATATTTTCATAAAAAGACTAGTTTGACCCCTACATCTTATGTAAATATAAAATAGATTGATTTTGGATGTGTTTTATCCCTAGTTGGAGAGCAAACTGGGGCTAAATTTCTTTTTCTTGAGGCTGTCTTATGGGTTTAAAAGGGTTTGGGTTTTTTTGTGCATTTATGTGTGAACTAACTCAGATTAGAGGACAGTGTTTAAAAAGGTGATACGGAAGTGGTATGAGCTCTTGGCTTGTAGCTCTGCAGGTGTGGAAAGCAATAAACCCCTATGCCAACTGGAATTCATGCAAGTCGGTAAAAAAAAAACAACCCAAAACCTTTTACGGTGCTCTTACCAGATGATCCTTTCAGTCCCTTAACACCCCCTTGTCTCAGTTTTTCTCCTTTTAGGAAAAAAAAGCCTTGGTTGGCAGACCCTCCCTGTTTCTGGTGTGTATTTTTGCTTCTCCTTTGCCGAACTGCCTGCCTGGCAGCATGCAATTACTGAGAACTGCGGTGCAGAAATGGAGGTGGCAGAGCAGGGAGAAAAATCCCAAGTTTCATCTGTGCTTTTCAATCCAGATTGGCAAGTTCCTTCTGCCGGTGGCGTGACTCATCCCGAGCTTCCTCGCTGGAGGCCACTTCGGGCAGGGCATCAAAGGAGCAGCCCGTGCTTTCAAACCAGAGCTGAACCAGGACCTTCCTTGAGTGAAGGCTGGTTTTCTGGTCTTGGGATCTCTCGTTGCGCAGAAGATGGTGAGATGCACCCAAATCTCAAGGGAATTAGTGATAAATTCGATTAATTCATCCTGAGGGTGAGAAAGGGTTTCTTCTTGCTGCTTTGAGCAAGATGTACTTGTCCAGAGGGTCTTGCCCAATTAGGGATCAATGATACAATCGGCAGAGCAGTTTTTTCACTTTTTAGTTTCTTTTCTAGAGCTGATATGTAGGGTTTTAGTGTATCAGTTAGGAAACTCTTAGGCTGGGAAGGGAATTTTTAGTTTTATTTTTCCTGAGGGTATACGTAGATGTGTGCTTTGCTCAGGGCTGTGATGCCAGCGGAGACTCCTACCCTCCTCTCCTTTGTTCTCCTGGTAAAACTAACAATATAAATGCTTCTACCTCATTTTTTGTTAAATCAAGTTAGCTTTAACCCTTTGAAAGAGTAATTTTTTTTCATAAGCTTATTTATTTGGAGCAAGGAGTGTGAGCAGTTCCACCAGGAGGGGTTTAGGGTGGTGCCTCCAGCAGGGAAAGACACAGCTGGATCTAGGAGAGGACATTGATCTGCAGGATATATCACCAGTGACTTGATGCAAGAACCTCCTTGGCGTCAGCTCTACCCTTGTTTTTAGGGATTTTTTTTCAACTGAAACACATTGTCAATGTTTTGTAGGTTTCTAATATTATTTTATAAATGGTTTACAGTATTATAAAGGATTTTTAGGCTTATTCTACTTGTTTATTGTATTGCCTGTGTGCCCTAGTTACAGCCCCGGGTCTCTTGCAGAAGCTGCAAACAACTGCATTATTTGAGATGGATCCACAGGGTCTACCAAGGAGGGTGACAAAAACCTAAAAGTTAATGTGGGGTCTTGGCACACCTACAGCCTTGGCTGTGGGATATTTCTGTTCTGTAGGTGTTGTGTAAGAGAGAGGGCTTGAAGGAGTATGAAAATGATGTATAAATATTTAGAGGCTGCCTCTTTCAAACGTGTGATGGGAGAGTCTTGGAAAATCATGAAAGTGGTGTTTGTTGGTTGTTTTTTTTTCTTAATGGGTTGGAAATGGAGGTCGGCATCCTGAGCTGGGAGAGGAGTCAACCTCTTAATAATGATCTTAAGTTATATACAAGGAAGAGCCTTAGAGGTACAGATAAAAAATGCAAAGTTAATTCAGTAAGGATGTATTAGGATGCAAGAGAAGAGCAATGCGGTCATATAAAAATAATGATTTTTTTTTCTGCAATGTCCTGGCAGGTTGGGGCAGGGTAAGATTGCCTTTCCCCTGGTCAGAGGGAAGCTGCTCCACCAGCTCAGATAAGTGACCGAGAAGGGAGTTTTACCTTCTTTTTTTTTTTTCTTCTCTTCCTGTCTCTGTTGGATTTAGTTCTCTCAAATTGTATTTAGACAGTGACATTTTAAATACCATATCACTCTGGTTCCTCTGTTGCTGCCACATCACATACACTTTTCTTTCCTTCGCCCACTTGGTTATTTCATGTGCGTGACAGAGTCCGCAGCACAGAGCTGTTATGGTTTTCAAATCACTTCCTTATTCTCCATCTTCATCGTGCAATCCCTAGCGTTTTGGAGGGCTGCTATCATACTTATAAGTATATTTAAGCAACCTTTCTTACTTTTTTTTTCAGCTGGTGTTGATGTGACGATTGGTGCATTCCCTTCTCTCTTTGTGGCACAATGTTTTGTGACAATTTAGGACATTTTAAAACCAAGGTTCCTACTTTTTTTTTTTTTGCAAAGTCATCAAAGCTTCACATTTTTACTTTGGATTGCTTCCCGCAGAGCGCCGAGTTGATTTTTCACGTGTCTCTGTCAGCACAACTGTTGAGCAAGTGAAACTTCACTGCATTGCTGAGTTCTTTTTAGCTATTCAGTTTTTGGATTAGTCCTTTTGGTGAGAGCACTTGATTGCAAGGTATTGCGGTTTGTGAGGTGCTTGGTATATCTGACAACTAAGTTGGTTCTATTTCAAATTAAGATTTTAGATGGTCACCTTTAGGTAGTTACATGTGAAAACTGTACCCAAGAGCAGAAAGTGGCTTTCTGTGCTGAAGAAGGTAATTCTTTGTTAGATCTGTCTTAATGCTTTTAATAGTCTTATTTAATTTTGCATGGGTTTAGATTTCTGATCGGGGTCAGTGCTGCAAACAATTTTTTTTTTTTCCCTCCTACAGTATGCTTAGCCTAGTCAAGATGTTATACCCAGCTTTAATTTTCTGTTTCCTATGATTCTTGGTTAACCCTCTTTTCAGGAAATTAGTGGCTTCCTGCAGACTATTTGTACTTGCTGTTGGCCAAAAGAAGCGAGGTGATGTCTATGCAATGAAATATGATGAAGCTCTTGGGACAATTAGTTTGGAGGTACTGAGGTGTTTGGGTTATTTTTATTTGCTTAAGGCATTTTCGAGGTGAAAACCCACAGCAGCGGCACTCGCGTTAATCTTATTTACTGGTGTTTGAAGAATATCTGATGCTATTGTCTGTTCCTTCATATGTGAAGTCTAATCTCTGTTTGAATTAGCCTTTGTAATAAGGCTCCCGCTTGATAAGCAAGTAGACAAATATTAGGACATCGCCACCAAGGGCTTTATCCTTCACCAAGATAAAGCAGTTGAGCTTGAACGTAGGTTATTTATGCACAAAAACCAAAATTATCAGTGTTTCTGAATTACCCCTATTGCAGAGAGTGGCCACTCCTGCCCCTGAACAAAGCCGGATTTAGCTAAATGGCTTCTTCCCTATCACAGAAAGAAAACGTTCTCCCATTTTTCCATGTGGACGGTATTTCTGGTGCTGCCTACAGCGCGCACGCAGAAAATGCATAAAGAATCCGGTGTCTGTGGGTAGCTCCCACGTCAGCCCAGAGCTTCCAGTGCCATGGCTGAAATACATGTAGCCTACACGATCCAGCGACCTGACGAGGAGGAGGAGGATGATGACAGGGGCCAGAAGCAGATTGTTGCCGTTGCAAATAAAACCACTCGTCTGCCCTGCTCTGGAGCGGAGGGATCCCGAAGGTCGAGCATCTTCTGCTGTGGAATGTAACAAACGAGTCGAGCTGCACCTGAGCCTCAAAGCTTGAGCAAGATATGGTATCAGTGTTGGAAGGTGGCTGGTGGTGTGGGGCTGGTGACTGTTATTTATTTACTTCTGTTCAGGCTTGGAAAGCGTAGGCACAAGAGAAGATAAAAGTCATGTTAAATGAGGTACTTCTAAAATGCCTTTATGACTTTCCAGGGTGCTGGCGGTTGTGATGTGGATTTTCTGGGGGGAAAGCGGGGAGAGAAAATTGCTTCCAGAGGTGATCCTGCAGCCGATGAGAAAGGTAGCACTAGGGTAGAGATGGCAGGTGTTGCAGACAGGAGGGTTTTTTTTCCTGTCCTTAAGCAAAATTCTTGTCACAGCTTTATATTGCAGGGAAATCCTTTGCAAAATAACACCAGGACACCCCTTGGAATCACGGAATTTTCAGAGTTGGAAGGGACCTCTAGAGATCTAGTCCAACTCCCCTGCAGGAATGCTTAGAGCACATTACTCAGGACAGCATCTAGGCGGGTCTTGAAAATCTCCAGAGAAGGGGACTCCACAACCTTCCTGGGCAGCCTGTTCCAGTGCTCTGTCACCCTAACCGTAAAGAAGTTTTCTTTCTTATGTTTGAATGGAACTTTCTATGTTCCAACTTGTGTCCATTGCCCCTCGTCCTGTCACTGGGAACCACTGAAAAGAGTCTGCCTCCATCCTCTTTCAACCCACCCTTTAGATACTTCTAAGCAAGAATAAGGTCTCCCCTCAGCCTTCTCTTCTCCAGGCTAAAGAGTCCCAGCTCTCTTGGCCTTTCCTCATAACGGAGGTGCTCCAATCCCCCAGTCATCTTTGTTGCCCTACGCTGGACTCTCTCCAGTAGTTCCCTGTCCCACATGAGCTGGGGAGCCTAGAACTGGACACAGTATTCCAGTTGTGGCCTCACCAGTGCTGAGTAGAGGGGGAGAATGACTTCCCTCGACCTACTGGCCACACTCCTCCCTATGCAGCCCAGGATTCCATTGGCCTTCCTGGCGACAAGGGCACATTGCTGGCTCATGGATAATTTACTGTCTACCAGGACCCCCAGATCCTTCTCCTCAGAACTGCTTTCCAGCAGGTCCACCCCTAGCCTATAATGGTGCCTAGCATTCTTCCTCCCCAGGTGCAGGACCCTACACTTGCTCTTGTTGAACCTCATGAGGTTCTTCTCTGCCCAGCACTCCAGCCTGTCCAGGTCACGCTGGATGGCAGCGTGGCCCTCTGGAGTGTCAGCCACCCCTCCGTTTGGTATCATCAGTGAACTTGCTGAGGATACACTCTGTCCCCTCATCCAGGTCATTGATGAATATATTGAACAAGATTGGGCCAAGTATTGACCCCTGGGGGACACCACTGGTTACAGGCCTCCAACTTGACACTGCTCCATTAATCACAACCCTCTGAGTTCTGTCACACAGCCAGCTCTCAATCCACCTCACTGTCTCTTCATCTAGCCCACCCTTCCTCAGCTTCCTAATGAGGATGTCATGGGAGACAGTGTCAAAAGCCTTGCTGAAGTCAAGGTAGATGACATCTACTGCTCTCCCCTCATCCAGACAACCAGTTATAACATCATAGAAGGATATCAGATTGGTCAAGCATGATTTACGCTTGGTAAATCCATGTTGACCACTTCCTGTTCTCCAACGTGTTTGGAGATGACATCCAGAATGAGACGCTCTATAACCTTCCCAGGGACAGAGGTGAGACTAACCGGCCTGTAGTTCCCTGGGTCCTCCTTCTTGCCCTTCTTGAAGATTGGAGCGATGTCGGCCTTCTTCCAGTCCTCAGGCACCTCTCCTGTTCCCCATGACCTTCCAAAGATGATGGAGAGGGGTCTAGCGATAACATCTGCCAGCTCTCTCAGCACTCGCGGGTGCATCCCATCGGGGCCCGTGGACTTATGGGTGTCCAGCTTGGCCAAGTGGTCTCTAACCCAGTCCTCCTCAACTGAGGGAAAATCATCTTCTCTCCAGACCTTCCCCCTTGCCTCCAGGGTCTGGGATTCATGAGGGACAGCTTTAGCAGTGAAGACCAAAGAAAAGAAGGCATTCAGTAACTCTGCCTTCTCTGTGTCTTCCACCACTAGGGTGCCGGTCTCATTCATCAGTGGGCCTAAATTTTCCTTAGTCTTCCTTTTTCTATTGATATACTGAAAGACCCTCTTCTTACTGTCTTTAACTGCAGTGGCCAAGCGGAGTTCTGCTTGGACTTTGGCCCTTCTAATTTTCCCCCTGCACAGCTTCACTACATCTTGGTATTCCTTGTAAGTTGCCAACCCCCTTTTCCAAAGAATGTAAACTTGGAGAGTACCTCCTTGTTAATTCTTGCAAAGCATAACAAGCCAGGTCATGAAATGGCTGTGCTCAAGATGAAATCAATCTGAAAAAACCTTTGAAGTGCTTCATCATGTTATGGGAGATCAAGTAAACCATTCTCACTTCATCATATTTCTGTGTAAACTCATTAGCTAACCTTCTCCACTTTATATTTATGCTAATTCATATTTTAAATGCCCTAATGCCACCATTTGGTGGCTTTGATTTAATCTGATTTAACTGTCCTTTATGTTGGCAAATAATGGTGCTTGGGTTTGCTCTGCTTGTGGTGCAGAGCAAAGGGACCTGCAAAACCTCAGGGAGATAAGGTGGTGCCAAAAGAGATGGGAGTGTAATGTAGCAGACTGCAGTTTGACAAAATCAGTAACCAGATCGGTGTGTTGGAGTCAAGTTGCATGATACACAAAGTAGTCACGAACTTAGGTAATTTTGGTAGAGTTAATTCAAAATTCAATTTGAATGGATCATAAAATATCCATGTATTAATTTTGAAAGCTTCTGTGTGTCTGGGTCTTGCTTGGTTTTCCTCTCATTCACGCTCCTGTGGACATGTGCCAGCAGAACTCATGGGGCTAAAATTTCCTAACATCATCTGGTTAGTCTTGGTCTAGAAATCTTCCTCCACTTGACTCGTTTGGAGGGAGTCAACCCCTTTTCTACTTGCCTGATCCAAAGTCAGAGTCCTACTGTGGACGTGTTCAGCCAGAATTTTGGCCGGTTGCTTGTACTGTTGGCACATGAAATGTAAAAAATATTTGCCATCCCTAGAAATGTTTTCAGTTGACTAGTTGACTGGCTCCATGGTAAGCCCACCTCAAGTTTGGCTTTCCTCATTTCCAGTCACAGAAACAATGGCCAGATGATCTCAGGGAATGAGCACAGCAGAGGATGTTACCTCCTCTGCAGGAATGTGCTGTCCCCCTTGATTTAGTTGGCTTGATCCAGTGCTGCTTATCTGCTTCAGTGAAAAACCAGCTGGTTTAACTTTCCCTAGTGAAGATGGATGCTCTTTCACTCAAAAAACCCCAAACCTGGCAAACTGGTAAGGGTCAACCTGAAATGAGGTGTCATCCATTGCATACTCGCGTGAAAGGCTGTGGCAAGGACCTGCTGTGAGCCTGATTATTTGTTTACAAAAAAAAAAATAAAATTAGAAGTGTGTTTTCCATGGCTGCTTGTCGAAGAAGCCTTTTTGATTTATGTTCTTGCAGCTTTTGCATCTGAGATGAAAACCAGCATGGCTAAATGATGAGATTCAAGGTGATATGAGCCAAACAGATGCACTTCAGAAAATGAAACTTCAATCCTGGGTTTACTTAGCTCATTTCCTAGTGTCATTACATTATCTGGATGATGAATGTGCTTTAGTTGTGTGATCCTACACTGAATATATTTTTAAACATTTTTTTCACGCTCCCTTCTGTTGAGCTCATCACATAGCCAAGTTAATACATTTGAGGCATTTTGATTTCCATACCATATGTTCTTTAAGGCATTTTGGAGGGATAATTATGCTTATATATTTTACTTTACCATATGATGCCAGTATGTACTCTGTTTTTCAGGTAACAGAGGTAGGCATACATGTTCAGAGCTTCTCTGAGAACACTCATGTTTTTTGAAGGTGCCATCTCCTGTTGTCTTTTAGAGGAGCCAGAAGGGATGACACCTTGGACATGAGGACAAAGAGATCATGCAGTCACTCTGCAAGTGTTTATTAGGCTTATTTAACCCCCCAGCCCACTAGTCAGATGTTTCCTTGAAGAGCAACCTCTATACAATTATTTCTATAACATTAATTATTGGGGAAGGTAGGAATTCATGCCATAGCTCAAAGTATTGCGGTGAATTTAAAGGATCAAGGCAAAGCAAGATCTTTCCTGCTTAAATCACCACAGCTAACTCTAAATGTAAATTATAAAACTGAATTATGTATTCAGAGAAAGCCCAGCCTCTTTTGGGAAGGATATGATTTTTTTTCCTATCTAACAAATCGTGATGGATGCCTGAATAATAAACTCTGCTGCAGTTACAAGCTGCTGCTGAGGCTTCACTAAATTACCTAAATCACTGGAGCAATGTATTGAAGTTGACAAATTCAACAGCATCTGGATGGTACTAAATATGTTGAAACTTTCTTTCTTTAAACAAATATAGTAGTTTGTGTAAAGTGGTTTGTTTTAGAGATGAACAGGTTATCCTTGGACTACAGGTGTGACTGAAGTTTGGAGGAAAAAAATATTCAGTTGGATTATTTGGTAATTTAGACTGGGAAATTTCTGCTTCCTTAAGGTTTTTTTTAATTAAAATTTGTTTTTTCTATGATGAATGGAGCCTGGTAGAATTCAAACCAGAATGCTAGTATGAGGTTTTTTTAGTGTTTGGAGAAGTTGGTATTTGCTCAGTTAAACTTTTAGCTTGATGAAATAGTGCAGAGAGAATGCTTATTTTCCCATAGTGGACTTATTTTTACTGCTTTTATAGAAATTAATGTCCTTTAAAATAAATGCTGAACTTGTAATCTTAGTAGAGAAGAAATCTTGAAATGTTATGAAAATACAGCTGCTAATAATTGGAGTTAGAAAGGAAATAGAGCAATTAAAAAGAGATTGGTATATAATTACTGGGAGTGACTTTATTCCGTCAAAATCCATTGCTGTATTTTAGGTTATTGAAGCTAGAACCTCTACCCAGTTGATATCAGGACTTCTGGGATCTAAGTGGTACAGGGATAAAGGTGATAAGGGAGACTTCCAAGGAAGAATGGGTTAGATGATAAAATGGGGGAATCCCTTTAGGGGGTAGCGGTTCGGAAGATGGAGATGCAGGAGGTACCTTCCTTGTGAAAACCGGAGAGCCTGGGGTGACTTCTGATGCAGAGAAATCCCAAACCAGCAGGTTATGGAATATGAGGATGAATAACGTGGTCTTGTGTTTCAGAGAAACGTTTAAAAAAAAGCAACAACAAAAAGCCCTCGTTCTTGTAAAAATTGTCTTTCAGACCTGATAGTTCTTTAAAGGTTAGGGTTAAGGATGCTTGTTTAAGTCAAACTGCTGATGACTTGATTGGAAAGGCTCAAGGAAAGTGGAAAATCCATGAGGCTCAAGTGTAAAGTCGATGAGGACAACCAAGAATACAACAAATGGGTTGCCATGTGTCTGTCAGACCCCAAATACTAACAGCTTAAACATCGATGCCCTTAAATGTCTGGGAAACTTTAGATTACTTTCTACCTTCAGCCAAGGTATAGATAAAGATAATAATCTGGTTAAAATGCATTTTTCTGTAGAAAGTGACTTTTGAGCTGAGGACAGAAAGAGAGGATAAGGTAGGAAACAAGTTTTCTACCCTGAAGAGCCAGCTAAATCTCAAGTTTCTGATCCAAATCGTGGCCTGTGATTCCCATGCACGCGATATGTGTGGACTTGGTATATCAGGGACAGCATTTTATGGGGGGGACCTGAGGATGGGACCGTTATGAACAGAAAGAAGAACTCTTCATATCATTTTCTCTCTCACAAAAAAACACTGACAGTGTGTAAATGTCAGTGACAGTACAGAAATAAGGAGATCTATTTCAGTCCTCTCTGAACACTGCACGTTGATTAGCAATAACTTGGCATTCATCCAGTCAACTAAGATGAGTCCTAAAAACCTTTCTGTATGAGATCAATGTGTCTCATAATTTCCTTTTTAATGCATTTTTACTTTTTCCTTAGTGTATTTTTAAATTTGCAGGAGTAACACACCCGCACCTTCTTCCGACCATGTTCGTGCCAGCAGCTAATCTTGGGAGCTCTTAGTGCATCGGACAAGCCCTGTGTCTTCATGTGCCTGATACGAGCTGAGAGCTAGCATCTGCTCCGGGACGGACCTATTATCGCTGCAGGGTTATGGTAGAGAGGATGTCTTGTTGTATATTATGGCGCCAGGCAGCTACCTGTTGTGGCCAGCGCCGCTGTCCTAACGTTTCTAATTCTGCTGGTGAAATGGAGTGCAAATAATTGCAAAAACTAATAGGTTAAATCTTATGATTTGGGTTTTTTATTATTTTATTGCTGGATCCTCTCTTCATCTCCCCCCTCCTTGTTTCATAATGACCTTGCTTTGCCTCCAGCGAGAAAATTGAACTAATTTTTATTGTCTTGTCTTTTTAAATACTTGTTATTGGATTTACCTGACCTCTTTTTCTGCTGTGGAGAGTTGTGCTGGCCTTGTGCCAGCTGAATAATTTGTAGTAATCTGAATACATTCGGTTAAAATAATTTATGGTTCTCCTCACCTAACTTCTGCTTTAAATAAAACGATTCTCGTGAAACTTGTAAGTATGTTGATTTAGTTGGGTGGATGAGCATTTTGAAATAAATCCTTTGAGTATGAAAAAGATAGACAAGATGCAGGCACAAGATGAAAATACTTCAGCTGAAATATTTGCTATGTTGCTGAATATGAATAAAAAAATTTAATAACTTGAGAAAAGTAAATGGTGTAACTCTTTTAGGTAGAATCTTGGAAGATGTTTCTGTATTGAGGTCTGGTGCTTTAGGGAGAGGTTTGTGATCTTATGTCATATTTTAAAGTGGCGAGAAGATTCTCTTTTATGACTGATGTTTGATTCTTGTAAATCAGGTTCTAGTACCAGGGAAAATGCCATGTATTTTCTAGGTGATGATGTTCTTGTGGAAAACCATTTAGATTTGAATATCATGGAGTACCTGTGGTTCCCACCTCAGTTGTCCTTCATGTAAGTAAAAGGTAAAAATGAAACCAGCTGTCTTATCTGAGCCTGTTTGACTATAATCAGCATTGCATTTCAGTTTCTTCAGATAACACACGGCTGACCTTGGCTGCATTCTGTCCCCTTCCAAGGGCAGGGATGCCAGGCTGGTGTTGTGTTCTGTCTTAAATACAAGTCCCGCTCTGTGTCCGCTCCTGGGTGTGAGGTTGGGGGATATGCTGGGGTGGAGAGATACACAGTGGTCCTTGCTTGGTTTTGGGTGGACTCGTGGTCTTGGTAAAGCCTACTGTGTGCTTCTGTTTCTCACCGCCATACGCTGATGTTCAATACACCTGATACAACATTAAGAGTTGGGGCAATATTTTGGGGACTGTGGTCCGCTTGTGGAAATAATTTGTTTATAGGGGTCGGATCAAATGAAGGTCCCCTTCAGAAACAGGTGAATGTTATGAAGATCTTGCTTGCTGTAACAAGCCCTTCTCTTAGGACATTTGAAGATAGAAAACAAGGCCTAGAAATCACTTCAACTTATAGAAGCTGCTTGGTTGCTCTCTAATTTAAAAGTCATAATAATAAGTAAAAAAAAAAAAGCTTCAAGAAACTCAAGGATTATGTTTATAATAAATTCTTCTCTGCAGATTTGTTAAATGCAGAATTGTCTTTTTCTGTTATTGATGGTATCTTTATACTAGAAAAGAAAGTATCTAAAATATACTGCTAATATTCTTTTACAAAGGAAGAGGCTTAAAACCCATATGTACTGCATGGAGGCATGTTTATATTTCATCTCCCGTGTCAGGTGGAACTGATGGTTTTCTGTACTGAGATAAGGAGATTGCTATGTGTTTTGTGGGGAAGAGGGCTCCTCTGCTTCCCCTTGAATGTGGAAAAGAAGAATCAGAAGAGACAGATCGGCACATGGTGGAAAGTAAAAGGTGCGAGGGCCTGATGACTTTCTCTGGGAATAACCCTGCAACTGAAGCTAATAGTCCTTGACTAATTAGAAGAATCACCTTAGAAATGTTCAAACCCAAAATACCCTAGGGGAGGCCTTACATGTATAGCAGGTTTCAAAAAAAATGAATATACAAGCTGGAAAAGAGGTTTTTCTCATATTGCATTTGGCACCCCGTGTCAGGATAAGCGCGATTATCTGCTGACTGCAATTAGGGCAAATGCTGTCACTGGAGCTTGCTTTGTGAGCTGCCCTGCAGTAAATGCACGAACAGATGTCGAAGAAGCAATTTTGCAGACCTGGCTTAAATTGCTCTCTGTGATGCTTCTACTTGGGATGTGGGATTATCTTTGAGATGTTTAATACTTTGCTGCTGCAATCTCTATCATCTAATTTCTTAAACTGTCTGAGGATGCTTGACCTCTGTTGGTGCAGACTGCCTGGGCTGTGTGCTCAAGGACCATTTCTTTTAATGTTTACTTTTTGAGGATGGACCAGGTCAGAACTTCTTTTTCATAGCAGTGCTCTATCCTAATGAAGAATCATGCCTGTCAGTGGAAAAAAGTGGGAAGCTCACTCCCCACGTCTTATTCTGGATGGAATAATAGTCCTTCTAAAAGATAAGGGAGGACATGTGGAAGTACAAGACACTCCGGGTGGACGAGAAAAAGCAAATACATTGTGCTAGTTTGAATTGAATGTGCTTGGTTTTAATTTGTGCACTGAAGTTGTTCCGCTGCCAGGTTTCTGAATATTTCTATTTTTGCTGCTTGATTTCAAAAGAAACCAGACCTCCAGCCACCAGATGAGATGGGTTTTTTTCAAAGAATATAATGAGATTCAGGCTGTTACCTTGATTGGCTTAATTCTTACCTTATTGGACTAATATAGTGATTTAAAATAAAAAATAAAAAATTATGTTCCGGGATGTGCTTTTGAATTTTACTTGCTCGACAGCTATATTCTTCTGCTACCTTATTTTGTGTTGAGCTCTAGCTTGACCAGTTAAGGTGGAAGCCATTACTCAAGTGCAAGAATGAAACTGTGATCCCAGCTGCCATGTTGTTCTAGCTTTTGCCCAAAGCTGGGAAGAATCAAACGAAATGCAAAGTCCATGTATGTCTTTGTCCCCCAGTGCCATCTTAATCCTTGCCTGTAGCAGCTGCTTGTCCTGCTTCGTGTTGGGGGGCCATATGGAGTTACCTGCTTGGCAGGTTTGGAAATCAGGATGCTTTCTTCCTAATCCTTATCGGTGATGTACAACTAGCAAAAGGTGTATGAACCCCCATAAACCAGCTTTAAACAACCCAGAGGATATCAGAGGCACCCTAAAATACGTGTTTATTACAGAAGTGTGCTGTGTCACAGCATGTGCTGTAGATCCTTGATCATTTGCTGCTTGTTTAATTTTAAAAACCTGAATTATGGCATCCCTAATGGATGCATTGATTCCCCAGTACCAGTCACCAAATGTCGCTGAATTTCTGCAGACTTCGGTCAGCATATGTGCTCCATCAAGAAAAGCGATAACTTGATAACCTTAAGGAGAAGCTGACTGTAGCTCGACCAGGGCTTGTAGCTCCTGTAGGCCTATTAAAAGGTCCAATCCCCACTTGGTCAATGTTTGTCTTTTCTACATGTTGTGTCTCTCACTGGCCATCCGTAGCACTGTGATGGTGAAAACAAATACCATGCATATGTAGGAATTTTTCCTTTTGTTGCTATTATTTTTAAAATAAAGTGGTCTTTTCTATGATATTCCAATGCTTGTTTTAACCAAGCAAATAAAAAGTGGATCTTGGTAAAAGTACCTCCCATCTTGCAGAGGGATAGCAACCTAGTTAGTAAATTAATCAGTGTCTCTCATCCATTTTTCAAAATGCAGCTTGACTTCCTCTGTGTTTTTGCTCCTAGATGAGCAGTGGAGGTGGAAACTTTCTCCACATTGCCATACTGTGCCTCTGTTATTAAAAGGATCTATAATTCCCCAAATTAACCTTATCTCCATGGTCCTTCCAGTTGTTGCCTTCCCTATTAAAGGTGTTGAGAGTGATGCCAGGATAGCATTTAGTTTTCTTACTGCTTCACATGAAATCCAGAGCCTATTTCAGGTATAACATGAACAATTAAAGTAGTTGATTGCAGCTCTGTGTCCTTGTGAGGGCTGCAGCTACAGAATTCAGAAACAAAAATTTGGGGAAAAAATAAGATTTGCATAGGAAGCTTTGCCCCTGTTAGCCCTAAGTGGACAAAAAGACAAGCTGTGGTGTGGAGATTCATGCTAAAAGTACTAACTGTGGTAACAGTGGTGGAATATCTAATATATGATATAGGTGGTATTTTAAACAAGCTGTCCCTTCCATTTAGAATATCAGTATCAATTAATGACATACCAGCCTTGAAATACTTTGCATTATTAAACATGCGTTATTAAATATTTGATAGCTCCACACCCCCCTCTTTTTGCTTCTTTTTTTTCGATATTCATGTTTTCAAAGAGCTACAAAGCTTATGTTTTCAGGTAGCTGAAAACAACTATTTTTAGTGAAGCTGTCATCTGTAATTCAAGGGATTTTTCAGTGCTTCTTGAATTGTAAGAAGGCTTTTGTTTTTGGTTTCACGTCCTGATACATTCAGAACACTCTTCTTCGAGTTTAAAAGCCACTCTTGTGTTGTGGCACTTACCTGACAGCTTAATTTTGAGACTGAATATGTTCTTTTGCGGTTAGTTTAAATGCAACTCCTATTTGTGCCCTTGCTTGTAAATTATCATAATCTATAGGATGAATATTTTTTATAAATATGGCCTTTAGAGGAAAAAGACTTAATTTTTTTTTCATAAACTAAGTTGCTGGAAGTCTTGTTTAAAATATGACTCATGTTAGGTGGTGGGGGTTTTTTTTGTTTGTTTGGGTTTTTTCCCCTCTGTAAGGTAACCAAGCAGATCTGGCAGTACAGTGTTAATACTCTTTTCTCTTTGATCTTTGGCACATTTCTGAATGCCTTAAGATCTATTCTTTGTGCTAGCTAGGCTATCTATAGTGTATAGGTTGCTACCAGCTACGCATCAGCTTGCGTTCTGTGGATAACGGGATTGGGTACCTGGCGCCTGCATGGACCGGGGAGCAGAAGGGTGCTTTCAGGTTGGTTCTACAAGCTTTTGCGTAGTTCTGCACTGAAAAGAAACACTAATTTTGTAGGATTAAGTGCTCCGTTTAAAAAGTGGAAGCTACCTGTATGGTCTGGCTAAACAGATCAAATTTCCAAAATATCTAGGTTAAGTGATTCACTAAGCTGTTTTGGTTGCTTAACTTTGAGAGAAGATGGGTAACACATGGCATCATCTCCTACTTAATATGAACCTAAATCTAGTCATGAGCAGCTGCCTTTTTTTTTTTTTTTTTTTTTTTTTTTTTTCTGATGAGGCTGCTGTGATTGCTGCTGAGGGCCGACTTTCATTTATTGCAGCAAAGACGATTCTCTTCAGGGAAATGATTTCATCTGCAGGTGGAAAAAGGGAAGGAGGTGCAAGCAGAAGTGGCAAACCAGAGGACAGAACTTGCATGCATTTTGCAGTTAGTTGAGAATCACCTTCATTGGATGGGCTTGTATGGAAGCCTTGGCAATTTGTGATTTGGAAATAGGAGTTATGGCAGAAGAAACCACGGCTGGCAGATGCCAGCAGCTGCAGGGGTAGATGCACATGGTACTGTAGGAAAATGGGCTTCCAAAATTATTCCTGTTCAGGTGCTTGAGGAAAGCTGAACTGTTGTGTCGTTTAAAGAATACGAAACAGCAGAAGAATTGGAACATTAGCTATTTAAAGTCCTGTTCATTAAAAGGTATGCTTTACCTAAAATGTTAAAAAACGGTATTTGGCTTCTGACCAGCCAGAATTGCTTTTTATCATTCATTTTAATGTTGAGGAGCATATGCCGTATCAGAGGAAAGTTGGAAACATCTTTTTGGCAGAAGAGAAAGCTCAGGTTTTTGTGCTGATGGGTTGCTGGGAGCAGGCAGGTAATAATTTTTGTAAAATGTGATAAAATTTTGCTGGGACATTGGAAAATCTTACTTGAAGCGAACTGTTTGCCAAAAAGGGCTTTCTGTGAGAAGGCTTTAAAACCATCCCTTTCTTGCTATCAGTTGCCATCCATAATCCTTCATAAAGTGAAGAGGGAACATCAGCAACGACATTTTTGTATTTTCTCCAAGGACTACTGCACTTAAATTTGACTCTGCACCGAAGCTGTATTAACTTCTTGCAGATAACTTCAAAGCTCTTAAGACTACAGGAAGAACATCTGAAATTATCAAGACGACATTATTTGACCCAGTATTAACTGAGTGTCACCACATTATTTTTTATGTGAATTGTCCCTAATTATTTTTTTTTAGGGAAATACAGCACAGGTATTGTCACTTCCAAAGTGGTTTAATGTTTATTTTGATGCATGCGTGGGCTCCACGATAAGCGAGGCTAAGAAGCGTTGGTTTGCCTTGGGTTGTGCTGGAAGTGGGTTGAGTTTCCTGAGGAAGGAGATCTCGGGATCTGCTGAACAACATGGTTCTCTGACCCAATAAGATCCTTTCAAAAGGATCAATGTACTTATATATTGATATATATCAGTACATCAATATATATCAGTAGATATTGATAGATTAGTACTCAAAATACTCTTACATTACAATGAAATTGCAATGTAAGAAATTATTTCTTGATGAAAGCATATAAAAATGTAATTTTTTAAAATAAGCTGCCATTTACTTCCCTTATCTTTGGAAAATTCCTAATGCAGTAATATGTTGGCATTTAGGTGCTAGTGCGATGTATTTGTGTAACGCTTCTTGCTCCTGGAAAGCCAAGTATCTTTTTGCTCAGCTATTATTTCAAGTGTGATGCTCGTTGAAGCTGTAAGTGGTACTGAAGTGCTGCACTGCATCCTTCTACGTGCATCCTTTTCAGCACTGCAGTCGGTGGGTTTCTCCTACCGCCAGTGCCTGCAGGGCTGGATTAGAGGGGAAGGATGCCTTCATTTCCCTTGGTTTCGTTCTCTGAAGCTTTTGAGCTCTTCTAGGATAGAAGTGTCTTGTCCTTAACATCGGTGTAATTCCTAGGCTCTGAAAAAGGTATTTTCTGCATCTCTTTTGGGGCTGGCAAGATACTCCTCAGTGTGAACTCCTGTAGTCCTTGACAGTGTCTCTCTGCTCTAACACTTCATATCCTTTGTTTTTAACAGGTTCAAAAAGACTTTTTATTGTAAACACTGATTTTTTATTTTTTTTTTCCCCAGGCTCTATATGTGAAAGTTTTCGCTGCAAACAAAAATATAAATAGCTAGGCATGTGCTTCCTGAGATAATAGAAGATCTTGTGTGCATTTATGGTTTATACAGCCATCTCCCTGCTAGCTGGATCTTCTCTGTGCTTGTATTAATGTGGTATTTGACAGTGATATATGCTTTCGGGATATCAACTCCAGATTTGTCTCCAGTTGGGCTTCCAGGGGCTGAACCATTCTGCGTACACCTGTACGGAGCAAATCCAAACAGCTGGAATATCAGATATTTTGGCTGTTCATGTGAGCAGAATTACTGTATTGGTGAGGGATGCTCTGTCAGACAATGATGCTCAAGCCTGGAGTTAATCTGGTAAAACCTGAAGGTGCTGTAAAGGTAATTTTGCCACTTCTATAAATGACAAATTTATCTTGCTATTTGGAGCAGGGTTGTCATGCCTCTGGCCAGTGACTACTTAATTAGTTATTAGAAGAAGCAAAACAACCTATAGCAATGATTTTTTTCCTCTGAAAGTCCCCAAACACTTGGGATACACAAAGCATTTCCTTGGTTTCTGGCTTTTTGTTAGTCCTTGCCATTCAGTTTACAGTTCTGGTTAGCCAAGTAGGGAATGTGAGAACAGCAAGTTTCAGTTAAATGAGAGCCACCCTTGCAGCCTAAGAGAGGATTCAGCAATTTCCTTTGATTATTTTGTTTTTTAAATTTTATTTTTTATATCATTTTTTCGGTTTCTGGCAAAAAAAGCCAAGGGAGCAGCTGAACGGCGTGGTGCCCAATACGGGCTTTGTTACTGGTCCTCGTTTGTCAGAACGAAGCTTTTAATGATGCTGAATTATGGCTCAGTACCCAGCATTTCTTGCATCCTTGCTTACTCAGATGCAGTTTCATTGGTGAAGCTCCGGGTCACAGAGAGAATTAACTTCCAAGTGCTGGCTGTTCAGCGAGTACCGCAATAAAAGCTGATTATTTTAATACTTTAACACCACTGCTGCTCTTTATATGTAGGGCACACCTTTTGGGAGAACAGCAGCACTTCCAGAAATCCAGTGACTCAAATTGGGAGCTCAAGAAAGAAGAATGGTCCAGGGCAAGATTTTTTTTTTTTTTTTGCACCATTTTTTGGCTCTCCCAGCATCACACAGAAATGCTGTGATGGAAGCGAAGATGGACATCACTTCTCCCGTTCAGTTTTCTGAAACACAAGACCTTACCAAGCCTTCCTGTAGTCCCTTTTTTTAATTTTATTTTCCTTTTTTTTTTTTTTTGCCCTTGTCCATGCCAGCTGATGAGACAGGAATTCCACAGACGAGTTTTCATAGAATCATAGAATCGTTTAGGTTGGAAAAGACCTTTAAGATCATCTAGTCCAACCATTGACCCTACTCTACCAGGTCTGCCACTAAATCATGTCTCTAAGCACCACATCTACAAGACTTTTAAACACATCTAGGGATGGTGACTCAACCACCTCCCTGGGCAGCCTGTTCCAATGGCTGATAACTCTTTCAGTGAAAAATTTTTTCCTAATGTCCAGCCTAAAGCTCCCCTGGCGCAACTTGAACCCGTTTCCTCTTGTCCTATCGCTAGTTACTTGGGAGAAGAGACCAGTGCCCATCTTGCTACAACCTCCTTTCAGGTAGTTGTAGAGAGCAGTAAGGTCTCCCCTCAGCCTTCTCTTCTCCAGACTAAACAATCCTAATTCCTTCAGCTGCTCCTCATAAGACCTGTTCTCCAGACCCCTCACCAGCTTTGTTGCCCTTCTCTGGACACGCTCCAGCACCTCAAGGTCCCTCCTATACTGTGGCACCCAAAACTGAACACAGTACTCTAGCTGCGGCCTCACCAGTGCTGAGGACAGGGGCACCATTACTTCCCTACTTCTGCTGGCCACACTGTTCTTGATACAGGCCAAGATGCTGTTGGCCTTCTTGGCTACCTGGGCGCACTGCTGGCTCATGTTTAGCCGGCTGTCTACCAGGACCCTCAGATCCTTTTCTGCCTGGCAGCTTTCCAGCCACTCCTCCGCAAGCCTGTGGTGTTGCCTGGGGTTGTTGTGACCCAAGTGCAGGACCTGGCATGGCACTTGGCCTTGTTAAACCTCATGCAGTTGGCTTCAGCCCATTGATCCAGTCTGTTGAGATCTCTCTGCAGAGCCTTCCTACCCTCAAGCAGATCAACACTCCTGCTTAATTTGGTGTCATCTGCAAAGTTACTGAGGGTGCACTCAATCCCCTCGTCCAGATCATCAACAAAGATATTAAGGCTGGCCCCAAAACTGAGCCCTCAGAAACACCGCTTTAGACCTGCCCCCAACTGGATTTAACTGTGTAGCCCTGGTTAATTCCTCAGATGCTGATTCAATCCCTGCACAGAAGGGGCTTTGACCTTAAGGGGAAGAGTAAGTGATCGTGTTATTCATGACCTAATTTAGCCCCTTGTTCATCAGAACCACTTGCAACAGCTTCTAGCAGTAATTTGTTTTGCAACAGTTTTTCCTGTAATTTTTTTTAGAGTTGAGGGGTTTTTTTTATTTTGCTTCCCACTTTCATTTTGTCTCAGATAAAAGGTCTAGTAGAAGCTGACAGCTGTCAGCATGAGATGCATCAGCAAGAGTGTGATGGATGGGTAGCAGCATCCTCGCCCGTCTTCCAGCTGCTAGAAGGAGAGGAACCATTGAGTGGCTGTCAGACTGCAGGGGAATATCAGCACCTCAAGGCATGGGGTAATTCCAGGCTCTGGAAGGGATTGTCATGTATCGAGGTGCTGTATGTATCCGTGGCCTTCCTAAATAGCAAGAAATGTCAGATTAAAGTAGGAGTAAACAGAGCCTATCTCTGAAAGAGAAGAATGTCCTCCGGTGCATAGCAAGAAGCTTCAGGTGACAAACTGAAATGCAAGTCTCATTCTCTAGTATAGAAGTGAATAGACAAGAGGCTGATAGCGTTGCTTAAAGTGCTGAATAAAAATGAAAAATACAGGGAAAAAGAGCCTGATAGGACTTTTCTCAATTTTTCATGCCACAGGTGAGCTTAGGAACAACTTAGAAAACACTTGTAATCTAGTTTTTACACTTAGTGTGGGCAGCTATACATCTTTGGGAACGATTAACGTAGTTTGAGCTGTGTATTCCCAACTTCTTTTATATTCTGGGAATCCTCCTCGGAGGCTGAGTAGACATCTCTGACTGTACAGGCATGACAGTGCGGGGTCACCCCTACTTGCACAAATATTTCGCCTGTATCAGAGGCATGGTGGTTAATGCTGGCCAAGTACGGTTTCTCCTTTTATTATGACTCTTGACAGTAACAGCCAAAAACTAGTTTACGAATCCAACTTGGACTGGGGAAGTAGAGAACATTTATCTACAAAATCATTTGGGTTTGCAGGAAGTGAAGAGACAGCAGATTTTTAGGTTCACCCACGTTTGCTTTGAACTCCAAGCAAGATAAAGTGGATTCAGCATGGGAGAAGAATTCTTGATTACAGAATTGGGACCAAATGGAAAATTTTAAGGGGAGAGGAAAGAAACCACTGAAGCAGTTGGGATGCTACTGCCATTGCATGCTTGTTGTTGCTGTCGCAGAAGATGAGTGGTTTGGTGCCTGCAGGGTTGTGTATTGGCACCCCATCATGCCAGGTCCAGCAGAGACTTCTGTTGCTGCCGAGCATCTGCAAGTGTGTCTACACTCCTGCTTTAATTTTCTGTTCTAATTTAGGCTTTCTCACTGCATTGGCGTCTTACTTAGGTGCTTCGGTCCAAATAAACTACTCTGAAATGTATCCAAAAGACTTTTCTTCTGTATACGGACAATCTTGGAGTGCTGATGTGTCCTTCCT
>VFFE01006526.1:265807-293270 GCA_008921705.1 Burhinus oedicnemus
AAAAAAAAAAAAAAAAAAAAAAAAAAAAGGCAAAAAGAAATGTTTCTGTGACAGGCTGAGGAACGCCGCCGGTGGCGGAGGGTAGCTGTTGCTGTCCTTCACAGCTGATGAGCACGTGCAGCATCTATGCCGGGGAAAAAAAAAAAAAAAAAAAAGAGTTGATTGCTTGAATTGCTCTTGAAAAAGAGCAGCTAGTGTTTTGTAGTGGCGCCAGTGCTATTTGCATTCCCAATAGGTGGTGGTTTGCATAGAAACCTTAGGAACAGCAATTGGAATTGCTTTTTAGTTTCTGGAGCAATATTACACAGTATGTGTGTGTTGGTTCTACAGGGAAGTTAGACCTTCAATCTTAAGATCTGGAAGTCTACAAGCTGTTATTTTTCTTATTTTTATTTTTTTAAATCCTGATTGTTAGAGGAAAATGAAGGCAGCAACTAAAAGATACTGACTTTTTTTTTATAGGCCTTTGCTGTGGTGATGTACGGCCTCCTTCCCTCCTCTTACTGAGCTGAGTTCAGCTCTCGCAGAAGCAGCTGAAGAGCTGGCCCCTTTTAGGTGTGAGTGAAAACGATACCATGCTGCCAAAATTTCAGTAAATGCTGCTGAATGTTTCCAGAGTTAAACAAAGAGCTATTGAGTGGAGTTTAAAAACCAAAAAAAACCCCAAAAACCCCCCCAAAAACCCCCCAAAAAACCAAAAAAATCAATTAACTAGAAGAATGAGGCATGTCCTGGACTTTCAGTGTATTCGAGTGGCATTGGACAATCTGGAGATGTTAAAGCTAAATGGGCATGCGTCCTCCACTGCTGCTCCCAAGCAATTTGGCCGGACGCGTGCAAGACCTCTAGTAATCCCAGGCAGGACCCAAGTCTGCTGGCAGATCCCACCCCATTAACTCCTGCAGTGCATCGCCAGGATAAGGTGACGCCGTTTTTTTTACGGCAAATGATGGTGCAATTATTTCCCTGTGTGAAAAGGCATTATCAAAACCAATGTATTCATATTTTTACTTGGAACAGTATTAATGGGAGGTAACCAAATTTCATTAAAATGGACGTTAAAAAAAACACCCCAAAATCTGATCTAGTTCATGAAGTTCAGTTTCCAATACACTGATTTTTTAAGTAATGAGGTTGTCATGTGGCTCTAGAGGTTTTATATCTGAAAAATGGATTTATATGAAGGGGAGATGGAAGGCTCATTTTTAACCTATAAGATATACCATTATTGTTGATCTCCTGTGTGGTCCGAGGTTGGGGTAGGTGTTTAATGCAGCAGCCCAGATTTTTTGCCTTGCATTCTTCCCTCCCCAGTGCACGGAAAGGTTAGAGAGGGAGCAGTGCACAGAGATTATACAGATGATGCCTAATGTGGGAAGAATTTGTGCAGGCCTCCGCCGGTAGCAGTGACACAAAGGAGTCATACAGCAAGGCTCATGCACCAAATGCTTTTCACCAGCGCTCTCAAAATGCTGTTATTCTTTAGCTGGGGATATTTTACAGTTTCAGGCTCAAATAGCGTCTTGTTCATCCGTTTCTCTGATGCTGAATTATTCAATCTTTTTAGTTTAGAGCCTTTCTGCAATAGCCAGATTGGCTATATCGGTGGCTGAGTTTAGTATCTTTTTGTTTGTTTGTTGTGTTACTTGCTATCTTCAGCAAACATTTTGTCACCAACAAATCCAGTTTATTTTGCTTAAATGACAGAAATTGGTATTTCTGACCTGAGATGGCTGCAGGGAAAGGGATTAGTTATTAAAGCAGGTTTATGAGAAGCTGTCTTTTTCTCCACCCGTAAGAATTAGCAGCTATTTTGTTTCCAGGAGAGAAATGCTAAAAAACCCTTGCCTTTGCTGGATGGAGTTCTTGCCTTACAGGAAGCATTTTATTGGACCTAGATGTCCAAGCATCTCATCTTTTCCCTCCCTCCTCTTGTTCTTGCCACCTCACCATCTCCTTTTGTGGGACTTGTTTTGCCATTCGTTCTCATTCATACCTTTCCATTTTTATCCTTTTCTTTAGTTTTCTTTCACCGATCTTTCAGGGTTTCACTTTTCCCCTCTATTAATCTATATCTAGATCTTGATTTTATAGATAGATATTTTTGTATCTAGAGATCGAGATTTTATAGATATCTGGATCTCCAGGTATCCAGACTTTATGGACCCCTAGATACCCAGACTTTATGGATCCCCAGATATCCAGATATATGGACATCTAGGTTTTGTAGATATTTATCTATATAGATATCTATACAATATAATCCTGAGGCTGACCCAAGCAGGGACCATGTGTTCATGCTTGCAAGCAACCATAGCGAACCCAGGTGATGCTCAGCATGATACAGTATTAAAGAACAGTTGACTTTCTTATTAATACCTTTTTTTAATCTACTGACTATACTGCACCAGTGTATCTGTTATTTGGTGTTGTATTAAGCCTTTTTTTTAACCTGAATATAAAGGTGCACATTTTATGAAGCATGAAGGAAGGACCTCTTTTCTGAAAGCTTTTTGTTTTATTTTTTCACTTAGATATATTTGTCAAATAGTATAATGAATAACGTCGCACTCTGATAAGTGATGTTTTTCATCTAAGATCATGCTGCTTCTGCCCAGTAAGGCTTCCATGAGGACTAAATATTGATAACCAAGGCTCAGACTTTTTATCCCTAATGTGCGTAGTTAATATGGCACTGTGTTTTTCTAGTCGTGGAATGAGAAATTAATGCTCTAGTAGGGGTTTTGTTTCTTTCCCCCTCTCTTCTCTCAGTCAAAATACAGATTATTTTTTTTATTATTATTTTTTTTATTTTTTTTTAAGACCATTTACTGAGACCCTTTTGACTTTCTTCGTGGCTGGGGATCCCATATTGGATTTTACACTCTTGGCTTGGGTGCTGGGTGGATGCCAGATACGTGGTGTGCTGCAGCTTGTTCGCCCTTGGTGGGGAACAGAAGAACCTGATAACAAGGAGCCTTTGTAGGACAGGGATTACACCCAGCTCTGGTAGTAGCAGTTAACAAATTTCGGCTTTTTAGTGGTTTCTGCTGTCCCTGTGGCTTTTCTAGGCACAAAACGTGAGTGCTCTCCACTAAATGTCTCTGGTGAGGGCATTTGGTTTTGCTGCCAGAGGAGCAATACCCTCCCTTGTCTGCTCAGTGACAAGGTGATGGTGTCTTATTGAGCTCTGGGAGTTCAAACAAATTGTTTCCTGAGGCAGCAAATAAATTTTTCTGAATCTGTCCTCAGCATCTTCAAATGTGAGAGGCCTTCCCTTGTTATTTATAGCACAGAAATTGTTATTGTCACTTATTTTATACAGCAGAGAGACAGAAAAAATGCGATTAGGTTTTTTTTTCCCTCTTTTCTTTTTAATGTCTCCAGTGAGTGTTGATGTATATAAACCTAAAGGAAGAGGGTTACTTCTAGAGTCTGCGCACGTGGCTGGCGCTTGCTCCTACCTCGTCTTTACTTTGTTTTCCTGTATGAGCCTGGACAGGTCTGCAAGCATTGTATTTGTAAGGGTACTGAAGTACCTAGCTGTCCTAGATGAGAATTAGATATGTATACATGCATGCTTCATACACATGGATATATACCCTATGTACACATTAATAGCTCAACAGGGAACCGTTGTGTGGAGGGAGGCAGCCGGTGCCGAGCCCACGTGTGTACCTCCGGGGTCTTACTGCAGATGAGCAGCAGAAGACCTGAGTTGCCTACAATCAGGATTTAGTTTGAATTGGAGCAGTTTTGAAGCATAGAAACTGTAGTGGATTTAGTGGGGGGGTCAAGAGGTTCCCTTTGAAGACCTCCCGAGCCAACTACAGCACTGTCGGCAATGCAATGGATGTGCCTTATTTCCCCATATGCTTCCTGTAGGAAGAGAGAAGTCAACACATTCATTGATTACTGCAAATACAGCATGAGCATCAGTGTGAATTGTGATTGTCATTTAGAGTTGTATCAACAAAAATGTCTAAACCCAAGAATTGTAGGGATGAGCAGTGTTGACCGTCTCCTCTACAGCTTAGAGAAAATTGCTTTTTCTTCACGGTCTCAATGTCTGCCAGATATAAAGAAGCTTAATCAAGCAGCTCCTGCTTTGACCAAAAAGCTTTGACAAATTTGACAGAAATCAATTGAACAAGTAAAGCAACATAACGAAGCATAGGCAGGTACCTGCTCCAGAGCGATGATCAGTTTGTTCAGCCTCTAAGGTTAAATATTATATAGAGGTTAAGTTAAAGCTCGGTGGAGTGTGTGGCAGAGGGTGATGGAACAATCCTTCCCCAAAACCTCATTACACAAGTCTCACTTAAACTCATGGCGGCACTTTGGGGTAGGCAAATAAAATCATTGTTTTCTGTGTTTGCGGAAAGGATCTGCCTTAACTGCAGCAGCCGATTGCAACTCACTTCTATTTGCTTAATTAAGATGGATGAGGGATAAACGTCGTGCCAGACAGTTGAGCCTCTGGCTTTGTCACAGTGATTGGGGATTTTGACTTTTACAGGCAAAGGCTGAGATAGAGAAGATGAAAGGACAAGCTGAATCTTAAGACTTACTATTGAGTTTAAAACAGCGGAGACATTTTGCAGATCATTTATTTTAGGACATATAAAGCATTAAAAAAAAAAAATGTCTTTTTTGCATCAGTGTGAGCAACAACTAAACAAAGCTTTCCATCACTGGGACGGGTGGTGCCTCATGTGCATCACTGCTCTCTCCCGTGAAGTGTTGCAATGTAGGTAGGCACCGCCTCTGTTTTGTAGGAAAGAGCCTTGGAGAGTGAGGTGCTGCTCCTTCGTCCCACAAGGATGGCTGCAGTCAGCGAGGTGAAGGCTTCACCTCGTCCTTCATCCCGTCCCTGGGAGGACATTAAGCAGGGCAGGGTGATGCTTCCCTGCCAGTCCCACTGCTTTGTCCTCTGTGGCTCAGGGATCTCCTAAATTGGTGTCAATCTCTGTCTAATAAATCTAGATGGTTTTTGAGGGGGTCAGCTTGACTACGTGAAGCTTATGATGACTGCCAGAAATGATCTTTGTTCTAGTCAGCACTGTAGGAACAGCAGCACGCCACTTGCTTTTTGGTGTACGCCTGGATGGCTCTACCGCTTGCTGCTGACCCAGTAAGGATTCTCATAAAAATGCATCTTATGGCTATGTGAAAGCTAAAGTTTTTGGTAGGTCTTAACGACATGATGGATAAAGTGAACGTTGTCTACATTATATAGCTGCCATCCGCTGGTGCTTCTCGGCCATGGCAAAGCCGCCTGGATGCAAAATGAATAATTTAAACTTCCTCATTGTAAAAGCAGAGCATTCTTAAAATGATATATTTCCATTTTCAAGAGTCCTATCCCTACAAGCACCCATAAGTAAAGCTGGAATAGAGGAAAAGATGGTACAATATTGTTTAAGAATTGAAAGAATTCAAAATTTAGCACAGCACAAGACAAATCAGGATGGTTGGCTCTCATGAAAAACATTATTTATACTCATGAAAGCAAATTGTGTCAGTTATTTCCATTATAAAATGTACCAGGAAGCCATATAATCCACTATAGGAGGAGTAGTGATCCAAGTAATTGTGATTATTTCTGATTTTAAGCATTACTGGATATATTTAATACTTTTGCATTTACCAAGATGGTTAATTTAATGTGAACCAGTTCATGCTGTTGTGGGCAGACTGGTAGCAGGGTATAATATAGTGGTTTCCAAGCAGTTCCTATGAAAATACTAATGCCACACACTAAGAAAATATGAATTTCAAGGGGAAAAAAGAGAAATAATTTAAAAAAAGACCTTTTCGGAGTAAGAAACGCTTTTAAAACTGCCCCCTCCCCTCATTACCACTTTCAGGAATGTGAGGTTTTGAAGAAGGAGAGCACAGGTCTCAGAAAAAGGGGTATGTGTTTCAAAAAATGCTGAGGATGAGGGTGACTTTTTTAATTAAAAAGGGGAAAAAAAAAAGAAAGGGAAAAAATAAAAGTTCAGCAATTTCTGGCCATAATGCAATTTAAAAAAATCTTATTTTTTTGCCAGTGTTTTCCAGATGTGTAGTATCCTCGTGTTTGATAGGAGGGAATAAGAACGGAGAAACAGGATTCCTATGCAGCAGCTTTGTGGTAGGGATCAAAGATTTACTGATTGTCCCAAAACAGGCACATTTACTTACGTTTTTTAATCGGGAGAAAAATCTTGGATATGGAGCCATGTGAGGGATGCCAAAGGAGAATGAAAGCACGTAGATAAAAATACTCACGTCCAAGATAGGGCAAAATGTTAAAACTTTAATCTGCTTTATCATCGAGGAAATTAGAAATTTTTTTGAGGTTTGGGCAGTAAGGGTTTGGCGCGGCGGGTCAGGATGGGAGCTGTATCCCAAATATTTGATGCACGAGCACTTTCCAAAGATCTAATCTCTCTGGACTTCAGCTAAGCATCTGACGTACTTGGAAAAGAAACAAAAAAGAAAAAAAGTGAAGAAGAAGGAAAAAAAAACCCCAACTCCGAAAAAACAACAGATCAAGCAAATTTCAATAACGTGCAATGTTTTTTTGAAGATTTACTGCTTTCTTTGAATTTGGCGTAACTTAAATAGAGGCTGGTAGATGTAAGGGTAGCACTGAGTCCCTCCTATGGGGAAGCGTGGGGTTCGGTTTGGGGTTTTCTTCTTACAGCTTACAAATGTCATTGTGAAATTGAATTACCTTTTAATTAAGGAGATCCAGAAGATTGTCCTGAAGAGCAGAAGATTCCGTATTTTTTTTGTTTGCGAAATACAGGTGGAGTGGGCTGCATCCAATGGAGCAGAGCAAGATTTGGGGTTGCCTCCTTAAAACAACCTTCTCTGCAAGGCTCACATCCATTTCTTCATTGAAAATAAACTTTGCAAGCTTTAGAAATATACTTCTATGGTTTAATTTAAGGCGCTGAAAAATGTGAAGTTGGAAGTATTGGAGTTTATTTCTTTATTGCCTAGGCTACAACTGCAGGAACAGCGATGCTCAGAGGAATGTATTTGAATTATCAGGCTGAACTCTGCACTTCTGGGCCAGAGTTTTCTTGGTATTTGAAGGCCTCTGGGATAGAGGTAACCTTGCCAGCAGTTCATAAATTTGAGCCAGACTTTTTTACCTTAGTCAGGAAATTCATGCTGGAGCTTTATTTAAGCTGGAATTCATGGTGATGTAATCCCAGCACGCTGCCAAACTCAACCTGCAGCTTCTATTTTTTTGGCGTTTCGTTGCTCTTTTTGTTCATGTTTCAAATTGCTTGATTCCCTCTGCATCGCAGTTTTCTTTTTTTTTCCCCTCCGGAGCTGTTAATCAGAAGTGGATGAATGCAGGCAATCACCCTGCAAAAGCCTCTCTGCTAATTGCTGGTGCGGCAATGGCGGCAGCAAGCAGAGGAGCGGCCGTAACAGCAGGCACCGCTCTGCCGCCTGTGCAGGGCAGAGCTGACCTGCTACCCAGCAGGACGCGCTTTCCAGGAAGAATGATAATGAGTAAATATTTTTAATTTTTCCTAATAGCAGCTAGAGGAAAGCAGGTGGTGGTATCTTGCAAGTATTGGGAGATTGTGTGTGTGTGTATGTATATATATACACACAAAAATCTGCATTGCAGGTGTCATATAGAAGTCCAAAGTAATGTATATCTCTAACATAAGACTATAATAGTAATAATAATAATATAGTAGCACGTGGTGGTATTTTGCAAGTATTGGGAGATTATGTGTGTGTACGTATATATATGTGCATAAGCACACACAAATCTGCATTGCAGGTATCATGTAGAAGTCCAAAGTAGTGTGTGTGTGTGTATATATATATATATAAAAAATGATCTCTACAATAATAATATATACAATATAATAGTAATATAATAATATATACACACACGTATCTGCATTGCAGGTGTCATATAGAAGTCCATAATAATATATATAATAATAATATCTATTATAATATATGTAATATAATAATACTATAATAATAAACACACACAAAGAGATCTGCATTACAGGTGTCATCCAGAAGCCCAAAATAATTAATCAAGTAAAACCCTGCTTTGTTCTCTGGGTCATGCTTGGTGTGAAGCTCAGCATCCTCCTTGTAAAAAGCATTTTTTTTAACTTAATTCTCAAGCTTCAGAAGAATGGATGCCATAATATGAGTAAACCCTTTTTGCTATGGAAAAGCACATCCATGATGGATACCTCAAATATTTCAGAGAGTAGTTAGCAATGGAAATTTGTCCAATAATTCAATTATTATATCTGTTAATGAAAAGGCAAGGTGTGTTATTTATTGCTCGTTGGGTGTAAGTGGTCCCATCGAATAACTGGAGGTGCTACTCCAGTACAGAGGTATATAACTGGGAGTTTAAAAGCATGTCAAAGCTAACTTAAAATTATACATATTAAGTCAATTTTAAAGGAATTTAAGTGAATCCTGCAAAATAGCAGCTGGTCAGTACTGGGATGATGATCTCTAATTCCCAGCCTGGTCCTCAGAGCAGTGCTGTCAGCGTATAGGTTGCCTGTATACAGTCCTGTTTTGGGCAGGGACTTCTGGGTAGCACTTAGAGCACAACAAGGCTCGTTTTTGCCCCTTGCTTTTCTTTTTCTGCAAATTGAAGCAGCGAATAACCTGCTCCTGCATCCTCTCTTAATTGCCACTGTACCTTTGCTTTAAATTGGACTACTCGGTTGCCAGAAGCTTTAGATTAGCATTAAATGGGGTAAAAAAAAAATAATACTGTGGAGAGAGCAAAGACCTTCAAAGACCTTTGCTTGCTTGTGAAGTATGCCTAAAAATTCAACAAGGTGCGTCATCTGTCATTTCAGTTGCCCATGCATACGGCCAGTCAGTTCTTAAATCACCTGTGATTTACTCCCAGTTTTTGCATCATGCTGCTGCTTGAAATGATAAATAACTCCAGTCTTGCTCCTCCACCTGTGCCGCAAATCACCTAAATGAGGATGCACATTTAATTTTGCCAGCGATACACACAGTGGTACTTCTGAAATTGCCTTGTGTGCCTGTACACAAACTTCTTTTCTTTTTTTAATTTTCTCAGTATAACGAGCAGGCATCCAAGAGCCGGTAAACCTGGATTAATCCTGGGCTTGGGCTGCTTCAGGGGGGGATTACAAACCATAATATTGGCATTAATGCCACAAGATGGGAGCGAAGCTTTCCAAAGCCCTTACACGGCACAAAGAAACTTTCAACTTGCGTGCTGCTTTCTACTTTGGGCTGTGAAGGACAAAACCTGTGGTTTCTAGAATTACATCACAATTATAATATTTGTAATAATAAGAGATGCAATATAAATAGCCTCATGGCAGAAGGGGGATATATGGGTAATGAATGGGTGTGACCTGCCTGTTGCTGCCTTGGTTTTTCATTCTGGCTCATGCAGCCCTTCCCTCTCTATAACATCTGGTTTTCATCTGCTACAGGAAAGCGAAATAACGTCAATAAAACTGGGAGAAAACATAATGCTTTAAAAAAACCCCAAAGTATTGATGTTTGTCTGGTTTTCAAGTGGGGGTTATTAATGAAATGTATCAGCCTGGGTTATTGACTGAGAGGATGCTGGCTTGGAGGAGTAAACGCATCATCTGATGGAGGACGCAATTACGGTTTAAGGAGGTCGGAGCGCCGCGGTTTTCCTTACAAGGGTCTGAAATGATAAATAATGTGAGTTGAGGTTACTCTGAATTCAGCTGCATCCCCCAGCTGAGGTCTCGGCAAAGCGCTGAAGCATGGAGGCGATGTCACTGATCCCAACAGCCTTGTTTCGGTGGCACTGACTGCCTTTGCTCAAGGATTAAACCCGCAGCAATATCTGCATCGTGTTAGCCTGCAACAAAGATACATTTCCTAAATTGTCAAATATGAGATATAGTGATATAAAATAAATCCATAATATATATGTGATCTAGTAAAATAAGTATAATATATACAAGATATATTAATATAAAATATAATATATATAAATATAATAGAAATACTATATACACGTGAGATATATAAAGATATAATAAAAACATATTACTTTCTTTGTATCTGCACCTCTGAGTCTGATTAAGGTTGTCATTTAGGCTAATTTTAAAGTTTAAAGGTAGCGTGGGTCAGTGTCTGCTTGATCTCCATCACGTTAACAGCCCCCCTTGACTAAGTTTTTAAATTGCACTTTATTGATCATAGGGCTTTTAAAGAAGTCCGTAAGCTCTTAGTGAGCACTGGATGGCGTGCAAATGGAGTATTTGTCTTGCTATGAGCCATATTGACCCGAGCAGTCGGGCACTCGAGGAATATTTAGTAATTTTTTTTTTTCTATTTAGGCCAAAAGCACTTGTGGATCATTTGATCGGCTGCTCCTGCCTTCTCTGGCTTTTTGTTGCTGTGAAAGCTTTAAGATACAATTATGAGTAAACAAAATATTTCTAGCTTTCTGTATTAATCATGTCTGTTCAGCAAGAGAAACGTAGCTGGGAGAAGAAGCTTTTTGAATAACTAGGTCATCTTCCCTGCTCACTTATTAAGGCATAAAAGATCTCTGCCAGCAAATATTGAAGTCTGTAGAAACCATAAGTTTGCATTTTGACTTTAATAGTTGTAATTTTTAAATTGCTTTGTGGTTATCATGTCGAAAGATCTTAAGTGCTAATTTTTCCAAAGAGTTTAATTAAGTTTCTAGCTTTCAACTGGAAATTCAAAAAGTAAAATCAGGTTCAACTTAGTATTAAGTAACAATTAAAATAGGTTTGGATTTAGTATTAAGTAAGAAGTAAAATAGGTTTGGACTTACTATTAAGTTTTATGATTTGAGAGAGAACACTGTATTTCTATTTATTTGACTTGATTCAAACCACATTTCATTTGACTTCACCCCAGACTGCCAGATCCACACTTCATTTTGCTTAAGAGCAAGGACAGGGATGCGTGACAAGGATTGGGCACTTGCAATTGCTGAAAGCACTTTCGAACTAATTACAGAGGTATTTTATATTTATCTTTGATGCACTTGTTTTCTCAAGTGGCACTGTAAGAATTGCAGATGTAGTAATAATCCCCAAACCTCTTATACCATATATTTTTAGGGTGGCTCAGGATCTTGATCTGGTTGGGAATAGGGTCCCCCATGTATTTATGCCACACGTCCCAAGGAGCACCAGAGTATAGATGGGAAACTCTTACGGTGGTGTTGGCTCTCAGCATTGCTTATCTTCAAACTTGGAGTTTGGAGCTCCTTAGCACCAATTCCATCCTTTTATTCCCTTTTTTGTACAGTCCCTGATAGCGTGGGATTTTTTTTCCATGCCTTTCGTGGGTTTTAGTTATTATAGTGACTTTAGACTAGACAGCTGATGGATTTGCAGTAGCTCCCGTCCGCCTGGATGTCATCCAAGGGGAGGGACGGGGAAGAAACAGCAGAAAAAAGGAGAGATGACCAGGGTAATAGCCTTGTGTATCGGATGCTGGGGGCCGGGTGACCAAAGCCTTCCTGCCAAAATCTGGCCAGGACGAGGTAGGACAATCGTGCTGCTGTTGTCTTCGGGAGTTATAAACAAGGGGACGAGGCTCAGCAAGAGAAAGAAAGGTTTCTTTCTGTATTTTTCCTTTTTGTCAGTTTTTTAGCTTCCTTTTCCATCCCTCCTCCTGAACTGCAGGCAGAGCTATTTAGAGAAGAAACGCTGTTTTCATGAGTTTAATTTTTTAACGTATTATTTTACTTGCTGATTAAAGTCAATAAAGAAAAACATTTAATACTCTCTCTTTAAAGATGCAAACAAAACCCTTCTTAGCTACCACTAATGGTAGTTTTGTTTGGGATTTTATAAAGCTGCTTTGAGTGAGCGAGCAGAAGCAGCATCCCCATGTTTCCCACTCTGGATAAATATATGCGCTCCACCAATTTCTGCTACATCCTGCATGCATCTTTTTATGCAAGAAGTAAACAGAATAATAAGTAGCTTAAAAAAATAATAAATTCACATCATCCCAAATGGAAACAGAGTGGCTGGGCTCCTTGCTTTAACCCTGCTTTCACGATAACGTATTCCTTATTATTTAAGGGAGATATCCTTCAGCTCTACCCCTGTAAAATCTTTCCAAACTGCTCCAAGCAATGCATGCTGAGACATTTTGACTATACAATGACTATGCTGTGACCACTTGAGTGGTCACCTCCTTGGTGTTCTCATCAGGCTCAGGTTTGGGTGGTATATAACGAGAATAAACAGATTGCTTTCTGTTGGCAGTAACTTTGTAGCTCTATGTATGGAGTAAAGTTTTTGGAAGTGGATAATATGCAATGAAGAAAGTGAGATCTGGATCTAAGATACCCTCCAGCCCTTTTTTTCCCCCACTAAGACTGATCCCTCCACATACACATGCTCTACAGAGTTTGATTAAAATCATATAAATCCTCATCTCTGTAGATCTGCCTTAATTGAAGGGAGATCCAAGACATCAAAACTATGTGTTTTGATGTGCTTTTTGTCTTGTGTTCTTTATTAAAAGCACAAAAATTATGTCTTGGATCAGACATCATGGAGTCACGCTCACCCTCTGGAAGCTCTATCATGTAAGGGTGGTATGGGCGGTAGCTGGAGAGTTGGGGTTGTGCCTTTGGGTGTCACTCTTCTGCCCTCGGTCCTGCAGGGAGGGATGCTCCGGTGGTCCTTCCCCACTCTGGGAGCAAGTGCAGTAGTGCTGTCAGGTCTCTTTCTTGCAAGTGCTGGTTCTCAGTTTGTTTTTACAAACCAAGCATAATTAGTAATGGCCTGTTCTTTATTCTAATGTGTTACTGCATGTTAGGTCACCACCTGCTTCCAAATAATAGATGAAAATGTGTTTTTATGTAGGTTATAAATTATATTGCTGCTCAGCCCAAGGAGTGCTTGTTTATGTCCTTTGTTTTTCGCATCCCTGTGGTCCTCTGGTTAAAGATCCTTTTCTTCCATTGGGTTCAACTGATGAATGTCTTGTGAAATTCAGAAAGAATACTCTCAATTTGTACTTGAGCTTTGCAGTTTGTCTCAGCCTGGCAGAAAACTTCTGTACTTGAAAGCTTGTTGGATTTTCCAGATAGTCTAGTTAAAGATAATGTTACATCTGTCTACAAAAAATATGTCTTGCCTCCGTCTTTATCCCATCACAGCTACTATGATGCCAGCATAGGGCTGTGAATTTCATTTATTTACTATATGTTCAGTTATGGAAGAATTACCAAAAGGCTTAAACACTCTGTAGTGTTTCTTCCAAGTTTGAAAGAAGAAATGCTGGTCTAGACGTTACTGTTGTAGAGCTTGCAGGTTTCTCCAAGGGGAATTGTACACTGTTCGTTTAATCACACGGCAGTGGAGAGGGAGCATGTCAGGTGTATATCTGCAGAGTGGGAAGCAAATGCAGAGGGTTTATCAGGCTGCATGGTAGTAATTAAACAGAAAAGGTGTTAAAAAAATAATTAGGCGTACAGTACCTGTCTACTGGAAACCACCGCTTCAGGAAAACAGAAGAGAAAGATTTTCACAAGCGTGTACTCTAATGAAGCTGGTTTTGGAACAAGCATTGCTTATTTGCATGAAATTAATTGGAAAACAAAGTCTATCATTACTGTTTGCTCCAGCAAGCAATGTCCCTGTGAATTTTCTGAGTGCATCTTCTGTATTTTTCCTGTTATGTGCTATACAGGGTGTTGTAGCATAGATTATTTGTGCCTAACTCCCAGTGCAGCAGACAGAGGCACATCGCTCGTTTATTCTGAGCAGGGCACCGTCTGTCCATCCATCACACACCTTTTTTCTGAGTATCTTACACTTTAAGTGCAGTACTGCACATACACCTTATTGTTGAGTTTGCTATATTGTTCTACAAAGCAAAAAGGTTTAAAAAGTCAGTGTTCCCCAAAACATTACGTACAAAGACTAGAGGGATTGCGAAGTTAAATGCTATTAAAAGCCTTTGGGGACTTAATTTTGCACTATTTAGGCATCCTCAGCGACACAGCATCCTCTTTCCTCCTCCCTGTTGAGTGTAGCTCTGGGGATTGGCTCATTCACAGAGTAAAATCAGCTCACATCTGGGAGGACCCCGACTTCATTTCCTGTGAAATTTGGAAGACGTATCACAACTGATGGAGGGAGATCCCAAAAAGAGATTCAATGGCTCTCAGATGCTGCTCTAAAAATTGAGACTGCGTTCCTTCCTCTGGTTTGCTCCATTTTGGGTCAAACCCAAATTCCACTGTGAAGTGTGTGGTTTGCGCAGGCTTTTTGCTCCTTGATGTCTGAGTACTTGAAGTCTTGCAGCAATATTGAATGTACGCAGCTACCATAAAAATTAATACTTGAAGTGCTGTTAAAAATCCTGCCCGTTAATGGAAGATATGGCATCAGGCTACGTTTCTTAATACATACATGAAAAAATTGAATAGGGTGAAGATACTTGAGTCCCCACTTCGTGATGTCTCTTGCTTGGCCAAGGTGGGCGATGAAGAGCTACCGCAGGGAGAAGGAGCAATGAGGTCTCTGTATCCTCGGCACACCAGCCAGCACATCCGTGCTGGCCCACCAAGGGTGGGCTTTGTTTAATGCCTGCCCTTTCCAAAAAGCAGGGAAACACAGAATCACAGAATGGTAGGGGTTAGAAGGGACCTTCAGAGATCATCTAAACCAACACCCCTGCCAAAGCAGGTTCACCTGCTCCCAACACACCATCCCAACTGCTTGGCATTTTGCAAAGCTGGGCTAGGAAAAGGTGGACAACAGAAATTATATCTGTGTTGGTTTTGCACAGTGTTTTCTGCTGCATGGGAAGTTGGAATACAAACTCTTACCACATTTCCCTTAATTTTATTAATTTAGGGCTTTCTTTTTTGTTGGAATTTAAAAAAAAGCCAACAAACTCAAAGACTGTTTTCAAAAATACCAGCTTTGGCAGCATTGAAGAATATTGTGCAAAGGTAAATAGGTGATTTTGGCAGGGTGGGCTTTGAAATGAAAGCTCATTCTCTGCTTGGAGACTTCTTGTGTGACAAACTGAATGGCAACGCCGTGCCCAGCTTGTGCCACGAGGCATGGGCTGGTTCACGCTCGCTTTGCAGCTGTCCCTTTCTCTGCGGGTAGCGGATGGTACGGTGTCGTATTTACCCCCAGCTTCGTAACCTTTTTCAGTTTATAGAAAACCTCTCCATCACGACCTTAAAAATACCCGCATTTAATACCTTTGGAAAGGTTATGAGCAGTACCTCTTAAATTGTCCTATTTTGCTTTACCTAACAGCTGAAATTACACATTTAAACAGTTGCATTCTCTCTGAAGACAAGTGCCTGATATGAATACGTTGATTTTTGAGGCTTCTCTTTTGCTCCCTAAAAATAACCAGTGCTAGCCGTTGTTTTTCCTGGCACTTATCAAATATTCTGGTCACTGGTAAGATAATTTTTTTTTTCAATGGTTCCCATCGATCCAATGAGATAATTATTTTTTTTCAGTGCTACTCATCGGTCTGACTCCTGCAGGTGTTGTGATCCGTCCCCAGTACTTGGTAATAAGCGTATTTAAGCTCCGGTTTCACCACTTGGGCTGTGCTAAAAAGGGGAAAAGGTATTTTTATGGATCGATCAGAAGTCCGAAGCTGCCCGTGGCTACTGAAAGGTTGCAAACACTGGCAAGCATCAGCCCGGCAGAGCTCCTGTGGTGTAAGCCAGTGATCTTAACTGTGTACGATGCACGGAAATTTGACACTGCAGCTTAATAGTGCTTGAAATTTGGAATTGCATGAAGACTTGCGGATTATTTATATAATCCTGCAGAAAAGCAGGGAAGGGCTGGAGACGTGTGTATTCACATTTAACCTTATCCTTACTCGTGCAATATTTTACACGGCACAAAACAAAGGTAGTTTTTCTTGTGTTGATTTAATGGCAGAGCTCTGATAGTGGTGGCTTTGGTTTTGAGGGTTTTTTTGTTTTGGTTTTTTGAGAGGAAGGGGTGTGTTATTTTTTGTCTGTAACTAGCAGAAAGTAGCTGAGGTCTAAGAGGAAGGATAACACAGTCAGAAGCCAAGCTGGGTCTCCTATTACAGTGGTATGTTTTTGTTGCTGCTAACGTGTTTTTGTTTTTCTTCATTACACATATTTCTCTTGGGAAAAGCAGGAAAAAAAAATGTGTGTAAAATATACATGAGAGCTCCCTGCCTCTGCTAAGAGGTTCCAGATGGGAGGTGTTACAGTAGGGACACTTTCTCCTGCCTTTCTGTTTGTGACATTGATTTTGGTGACAAACTGAAGGAAAACTTGTATCTGGCCCAGAGCAGTGAATGTTTCAATTTTTTTAGCATTTTTTGGGCTATGCAAGTATGGTGGGAAGTTGAAACTTTGTTTCTAAATATTTATGGCCCCAGGTAGAATCATTATATTAAAAAAAAAGGGGAAAAAAAGGTTTTGAAGGGACTTTGAGAGGCCTCCTCCAGGGACTGGAGGGTGTCCAAGGGTTGTACACCAGACCAGATGTCTCTCCCTGATTTAGAGGCTGATGATTGGTGAGGAGGGGATGGAAGCTGGTGGAGATTCCTCTCCAAGGGACGAGACTCTTGCCGATGGGCGATGTTTCACTTCTATGCTAGGCAGTGGCTTTTGGCTCCAGCTGAGATTGGTGTTGCATTGGAGATGCTCCTCTTCAAGAAGACCTCCCCAGACTTTGGCTTGTTTCCAGACCTTCCCTCAGGCTGAAGGTCCACAGCTCCACCACCCAAAGCAAGCAGTACTGCAGCAAGAAACACAGCCTGGGCTCAGACGAGCCATTGGTGACACCAACCTGTCATCACCAGCTCTTAGAATAAGTGAGTCACAGCTTCAGCGAGCGCTTCTGAGTGCTACTAGAGCCATCAAAAAGTGACAACAGAGATAAGAGCTTGCATATGGCAAAACATATTGTCCTACAATGTTGTCCTAACGTAGTCTCCTGCGTGGATATTTTTGCATAATGAAATTATGTCTTTAAAAATAGTGCTTGGTTTGGGATGTTGTGTGTTGTACATTTGAAACATCAATGCTTCCAAGACAATGTGCTTCTGGCCAAAAAGACCTGAACCATGTTACTTTTGGAAGTACGTGAAGCCATGGTGAGGACTGCCTTTCTACAGCTGTCTGTAATGCTTGATGCACTAAAAGGCTATGTGAGTTGCTTTGGAGGCAGCAATTTACCCCCATCTTCTGCAGAGCACTGAAACATGGGGATGTTTGTCTGATTTTGGAAATGGAGAAGTCATATTTTCTTTAATAGTGGCTTCACAGCAGGTGAGACACAAGTGGTCAACAGCTTCGGAGACTCAAAAGCCTAAACCTTGATAAAAAGGGCAATCCCGGTGCTGCATATGTCATCTTTTCCTCGGCTCAAGGGACCTGAGCTGCTGTATTATTTGCAATAAGACTTTTTTAAGTAAAGGAAATGAGCTGCGGTCCTGATGTGCTGCAGGGTTATTTCTAGCAATTACTGGGAAGTTTTAATTGCGACATCAGCTGTTTGTGATACATCGCTGTACTTAATCTAGCTCTGTAAAAACAGATTATGCAAGGTAGGGAAATGGTGGTATGACTTGATGTTGTAATATATTATTTATTTGATAGGTTCACTTTAAATATATATTATGGGGTTTTTATCTGTCAATATTCTATTAGTGTTGTTTTATTTCTGCTGTAGCACTCATTTATGATAATTGTATTGCCTACTGGAGGAGCATAAGGTCTCCTCCTTAAGCCATGACTTGTTTTCAACCAGTCATTTTATTGCTCTGTGATTATTTTATATCTCTATTGGTATGAAAAAATCATTTGAAGCACCAATTAAGGAGATTTTGCTCTGTCCTGGGACCTGTCAGACACTTGCTATCTGCATCTGATGTAGTAGAGCTTGTTCTTTGGCTGCAGAATATAAATGTTGGGAGTTGTAAGCATCCCCTGCGTTGGAGAGATCACCGTAACGACACCAAGGGTACCCCACTTCATTTTGGGATACTTTGGGATAAACCCGAAGCTGAATCCGGGCTGAAGATTTTTTTCCACCAAAACATTTGTTGGCCAATGTGGGCGAGCTTGCTGGAAAACACGTGCGTTTGGCTGCTCTTCCCAGGGCCGTCCACCCTATGCATGAAAAAATAAATGTATGAGCAGAGGACCAGGGATGTGAGCTAGACTTCACGGATTTGGCAGCCTCTGCCTCCAGGATCCATCCATACTGGTGCTTCCCAATGACTGGGGTTTTTTTCCCCGTTACGGCACTTGCGTAGGAAAACTGTCCCTGTTCGGGAAGGGGACTTAACTAGGAGGCTTTGGTTTGGTTTTGGGGTTTTATTTTGTTGCATCATGGTTACACGGTAATTCCCTTTTTTTCCAGAGCATTACTTAAAAGGAAGAAGCTGAAATGGGCTGATCCTGTGCTTAAGTATGGGAAAAGGAGGAATATTCTGCCAATCTTAAAGCGTTTGCCAGGAATGCAGATGCTAAATCCTATTTCTTACATAGCTGATGAAGCATCTGCATCAGCAGAGCTTTAAATCTCCCAGACAAGTGTGTGTTGTAATGAGTTTTACAGTACTTTATCTAGGGTATCTTATTCTGTAAGTGTATTTAATGGTGCTCTGGTATTTCCATTATGTACCCTGGCACTTTTTTTATTCAGTTAAATTGACCCCAAAACCTTCTCCAAATCAGCTCTCTCCCATTAAAAGTAATTTTTTCCCCATATTTAAATTAGGCAGTGTGAATTTTAAGTGCTCAAAGACAAACTGTCTTAACTGACCCTGTATTTTAAGCCTAATTGCTGCAAAAGATTCCTTAGTTGATTGCTCTGTCCCAGGATGGTGACTTCATTCAGTAGAGGGGGGGAAGTGCTGTCCTTGAATATTCCCAGTTTTACTGTGGCCAGGTAAGTTTAGTGCAAATGTTTTACAATGATAAGGCATTTTTAGTTGGCACACATGATCTGTAACAAAAAAAAAAAAAAAATTAAAAAAATGTTTCACAGCCTGTATCATGAGAAGAATATTTTATACGCAAGTTCAATTGCAAGAAGTTAATATGTGTGTTAATATGGTAGAACTTGCTTCACTGCCATTCAGTAATTGTAATTATGATATGATGTATTTAATGTGCTTTATGTTGAAAGAATACCACTGAGTTTAATTCTGCATAGTGAAGGGTGAGCCATCATTGATGGCAGGATGAAGAGTGTTTTAGCCTTCATAAATACAACAAATGGTACATTTGTTTGGAGCGAGGAGACCCCTTAAATATGGTTTTGGACCTTCGGGCAGTCTTTGCAAGCCTTATGGAGAACAGGTCCATATAGACAGGAGGGAGAGGAAGAGTCTCATCAGCACTTCCTAGGTGTCTTTATCCTTTGGACTTTCCCCATCTGAAGTATTTGCAGATCATGTATTTGAAAGGTTCTTTGATGGGGAATGAAAAGCAAGGAGAGGACACAGGGTTGCATCTTTTGGTTGATGTGCCAGCTTAAAAAATTGCATTACTATTTTTATGGGAAGAAACAGAAAATGACATGGTTTTGAGAAGCTTGTAAACAAAAAATCACTCTAGTAGGAGACACTACAGAAAGCAAACACCACCAAAGAGATGTTCTGCTGTGCTTTGCTATCAAAGAGTAGTATAGGATTGGATTTTGTTCTACGCAATGTGTTGAGACATGACTGTCCTGTCCCGGCTCTCTCTGCACCAGAGTAGTGAGGAAGATGTCTGGATGCTTGAAAACTTGAGAATAATTAAGGTTGGCAGGGACCTCCAAAGGACATCTGGTCCATCTATGCTCAAAGCAGGCCAAATGGGCTCGGGATCTTGTCCTAGAGCAGTTGCCCTTCCTTGCCTTGATGGGGAGTTGGATTCCCACCGTGGATCAAATCCCCAGCTGCTGCAGGGCTTGCGATGGTTGGAGTGCTTTTCATGTCTTCTTTTACCTGCAATAGACTTGCATTGCAAGGAAGGAAAACATAGATCTAGTGTTAGATTGCTTGGTTTTGTTTTGTTTTTTTTTCTTTTCTATTTTGTTTTTCCTTCTTGTGGTACAACAGCAGCTGGAACTTTGCAAGTACTTCCTTTTAAAAATACTGAGTTGTTTTATTTCACACATCCTTCCCTGTACTGTAGGTATTGCCAACCAGGAGATGCCATGGGAGGTTATCAACTGAATGGGGGGATGCATTGAGAGGCAAGACCATAAAATGTGTTGTGAATTGGTCTAAGTCGTATATAAATCCTGATACATATGAAAGACTGGGAGATTTTAGATATATATGTTGTGTATGTGGTCTTTTCAAACTCTTGTTTGCCTTTCGAAGTCTTCGGCTCCTGTCAACAGCCAGGAGAATTTCTTTTCTAAAAAGTTGGAAAAAAACCTACCAGTTTGTAATAGGTGGGGAAAAAAAAGTATTTATAATTTATTATGTATTTATGTATTTATTATTAGACCTTGTGCTTAAGCTGCTTTGTCACCTTTGTGGTTTGAAATGGAAAATTGGGTTTTGGCTCTGCAATGTGCTTCAGTGGCCTGTTGAAGAAAAGAATAACGAAAGAGAAATCTTTAACAGATTTTGAAGGTCAGTGTTTGGCAGTTCACAGTTGCAGGTCATTCTCGGTGAGGGCTCTGCTCAAGCATTGCGACATGAAAACTATAAGTACTTCGTGGTTTGTGCTTTTTACCATAAAAGCATCGATAGTTCCATTAAGCAGCACGGAATATCTAGCCACAACCAAGAGAATTAAAGAACGAGGTGTCAGCACTTGAACTCATATTTAATTGCTGTAAACTAGGTATTCAGTATTATTGCTTGGCCACACAGAACATCATCTTGAAGGTTTCACATAAATGCTATTTTACTTTCCAAGACTTCAAGTTGTAGCTCATACTTTTTGGCTTCGGTACTTATTTATTTAGGTGCTTATTTAGGTGTCATGGTCTCTGCTGCACAGAAGTGGCTTTTAGGGCTCCTATGGAAACCAGAAGTTGGGGGACATATGTCAAAGTGGTATCGTTTTAGCAGCGCAGTTCAGGTTGATAGGTTTTATTGGGTGGTGAGCTGCAGATTTAAAAGAAGTATTTCCCAGGGCAGAAACAATAATGAGAAGGGATTTAGCATGGCTCTAGTTTAAGTAGTCTAGATGCATTTTATGTGCTGGCCATAATTCAGTATATTTCTGTTAAAAAGCAATATAACAGGACAAGAAGAGTGCTGGGAGCTTGGTTGCAGGTTGAATGAAAACAAGCAAAAATGGTCTTTATCATCCAGCTGTTTATGGTTCAGGATCATAGAGTCATAGAACGGTTGGAGTTGGAAGGGACCTTAAAGATCACCTAGTTCCAGCCCCCCTGCCATGGGCAGGGACACCTCCCGCTAGACCAGGTTGCTCAAAGCCCCATCCAACCTGGCCTTGAACACCTCCAGGGATGGGGCCTCCACAGCTTCTCTGGGCAACCTGTTCCAGTGCCTCACCACCCTCAGAGCGAAAAATTTCTTCCTGAGATCTAATCTAAGTCTCCCCTCTTCCAGTTTGAAGCCATCACCCCTCATCCTATCACTACATGCCCTTGTAAAAAGTCCCTCTCCAGCTTTCTTGTAGGCCCTGTTCAGATACTGGAAGGCTGCTCTAAGGTCTCCCCGGAGCCTTCTCCTCTCCAGGCTGAGCAACGCCAACTCTCCCAGCCTGTCCTCTTAGCAGAGGTGCTCTAATCCCCTGATCATCTTCATGGCCTCCTCTGGACCCTCTGCCACAGGTCCACGTCCTTCTGAAGTTGGGGGCTCCAGAGCTGGACCCAGTATTCCAGGTGGGGTCTCACAAGAGCGGAGTAGAGGGGCAGAATCCCCTCCCACGACCTGCTGGCCGTGCTGCTGGGGATGCAGGATGTGGTTGGCCTTCTGGGCTGTGAGTGCACATTCCTGGCTCATGTTGAGCTTTATGCAGAAAGGAATTCATAAATACAGAGAAAACTTTAAAAGCCAGTGAAGGCCTGGTCACATAAAAAAAGACAGTAAATTACAGTATTTCAATATGCTATTTTTTTTCTTGTGTCCTTTTTTCTTTTGGAATAAAGATATTTGTGAATTACTATTTTTTTGAAGCATAATGTATAGAATATTGGGAAAAATAGCCTTCAAATCTGGAAATAAATGACAGGTGATGTATAAGCCACCACTCTTTGTGGAAGCATATGTGGAAGCATACGCTGGGCTTCTCTAGCAGAAGCTATAGGTGAAGCATGCGGTTGCCGTGCGTTAGAGCTTGGGCTCTCTGGGCATCGTATGGACTCTGCAGCCCTCTTGTCCTTTAGCAGCACCTATAGATGCAAAGGTTTAAATTCACAAATACTCTGTTTAGCTGCATAAGTTCAGATGAGCGTTTTATTTCCCTGGCTGCTACGTTGCTGGCTGATGCTTTGAGTTTCCACTGTGCTTATACAAGTCATTCATACTTCATGAATACATTTGATTCATGAATTCCAAAATTCACAGTAAACCAGGGAATACGAGTCTTCCAGCAGTCTCTTGTCTGATATTAATCTATTTCTTGTCCCTAGCGTAGATGACTTAATCTTGCTCCCAGTCCCTTCAGTGCCCCATGATGGAATATAACTATTAATATAACTATTCCATGATGGAATAGCCCGTATTGAGATTTAAACAGGTGCCTTGCTTTTCTTCTGACATATTCACAGTACAGCTTTCTACAAAAAAAAAAATTTACATTTCAAGTAGATGACTGGCCATTTAAAAACGCTTGTCTATTAATATGTTTGTCTTCCTATATAGAAAAAATAAAATTATGTATTTATTTTTCTCACTAAGGGTAAGTGCTAGAGGCTCATTTGGGAAGGGCTGGGCTGGGGACCTTAAATACACCAGTGAAGTCGCGTACTTCCACTAGTGCTTTTGCTGCAGAAGCTGTTATTCTATAGGGGAATGTGACTGTTATTCTATAGGGGAATATTGCTGTTATTCTATATAGGAATGACATTCAGTTAGGATCTATGGCATCTTATTGCCATTGCCATATGAGGAAAAGTCACTGTGGCATTTTCCTAGCTGCAAGGGTTTGGAAAATAACCTTATTTCAGGAGGGACGTTGAAAGAACCCTTATTGCAGCTGTAATTTGTAATTAATCCAGATTGCGTTAATATTCAGTCCACAATGAAGAGACCGCAAGCCTTTGGGATCAGGCGAGGAGGAACACGAACTATTTGGCCATGAAACTGTTAACAATTATTTTTTCCCTGCTGTCCATGATAAGCATCTCTTTGTGCAGGAGGGTGGTGGGAGGCAAGAAGAATGGAACTGCTAGTTTCTCTGTTGAATCACCAGTGCCGGGTCCAGAGGGATGCTTGGCTCCTACAGAGGAACATATTGAATGTTGTTTCCTTCAAAATGTTGAGCCCTGCCCAGTAAAAGCTTTGGTGTCCCTGAGAATTTTAGGAATGCTGTCACAGTGTTTTATCCGTTGAGCTGCTCGACAACTTCGAATCAATGAGTTAGTAAAGGGAAATAATACAAACAGATGATAATTTGTTTTAGGGAAATAGTTATAACTCATTTTGTGTTTTCCGAGGCTGAACTATTTTATTATGCCCTGGCTGCAGAAGCACGTGTTGTCCTGTTCAAGTATATATAGATTAGGCATGCATAATTTGAATTAATAGCACTTTTTTTTAGTAGCCCAGTAGTTCTTTTAAAGAAACACGGTGAGTAAACCAAACAAAAATGTATTAAGTTGTCTCACGTCAAACGTCAGGTGTTTCTTTAGCTACTTGTTGGCCCTTCACCAGTGTGCCTTTGCCATAGAGTCAGCCTGAAGTTTTAACAAGACGTGCTCCAAAGAGCTTTCTCATTTACATCAGCAAGAAAGAAAAAAGCATGAAAGAGGAATATTATGGGTTATGATTTCTGTAGGCTTTTTGGGTTATAAAATATAACGTGGTCTGGCATGTTAACCCAGAAAAAAGCTCATCAAAAAAAATAAGAGACTTTGACAGTTCTCCACTCCTATATTTGAAATGTTTTCTCCTGACTCTAAATGTTCCTTGATACAGAACAAAAAAGATTTATTTCTGTGTGGGGCTTTTCCCAAAGAAATCCTAACAAATAGACCTTATTTCTCTCCATGAGCTATTACTTAAGGTATAAGCACAGGAAACCAAACCAAAAAATCCTTTTACTATTGTTTTTTGCTTAAATTCTTTATTAAATTATATGAAAAGGTGATTAAAATACGGCTGCTGTCCATTTAGTCTGTTCGAGTTCATATTGCTGCTGGCTCGTTTCTTCTCAAAGTGAACAATGATAATTAGGTATATAGAAAACTTATCTTCCTGCCTTCACGTGATGTCTTAGACTGTGGTTGATCCCACTGCAAGGAAATCTTCATAACGTAATTAGTATTATTTAAAACAAATACCTAAATATATGGCAACGCGCTAGCTTGTGTTGAATATCAACGTATTCTGCGTCTACGCTTCTTGCTGTGTCTCTGCCCGCTGAAATACCTGGAGCAGGATGGGTAAATCCTTTGGAAATATTAAATAGCATCCTGCCTTTTAATGCCAAAATGTCTCTTTTTGGGGAGAGGATGCCTGGATTTTCATTGCCAGGAGAGTTTTGGGGGCTTCAGTGGTCACCTGGAGGTGTGGGCACCTTTGATACCCTCCTGAGGGGGAAGTAGAGGAGGGATGCTGGGTGTGAGGGAGGATTTTGGGGGGAAATAAGCAGAAAAACAGTGTGAGCAGCTCTTTAGGGGAGTGTTCCTTAATTGTGTGTCTGAAATCATCTCTCAAGTATAATCTGCTTGCTTGGCAGGTTTCGGCTATCCCAGAACTTGTTTTAGTCAACTAAAACAAATTCATATGCAACAGCTTGTGTTAAAACAAATCCCTGTATTCAAATGGGGAGGGGGGGGGAAATGACGTCATTATTCTGTTAGCAAACCTCCTTTGGTTCCTAAATCATTAAATCTAACCAGATTGCTAAATAAATCTGCCTGGGAAGATAAAAGTAGACATGAGAGTGCACATCATGCAGATGCTGAAGGTGTTGAATGCCTTTTCGCCAAGGTTTCATTTAATATGGCCTTTATTTTTTGCTTTTAGTTGCAAAGTTAAATCTGAAAAGGTCATTTGAAAAGCTTCAGATTATAGATGTAAAGCCCTTTTAATCTTTTCTAATAAATAGCTGAGTTAGGGAGTAAATCTATTGGGAGCTCAGAACTGAGCTCTGATATTAAGCCTCCGCAAAAAATGTATTTGTAATTGTAATTCAATGTCCATACACAAACAACACTTAGAAATTATCTTGCATATAATTACCTTAAATAAGTTTGGCTTAGAAGAAAAAGCGAATGATTATCAAAACTGGTTTAATAAATGAAACATTAATTGGACATGGCAGCTTGACAGACTCTGTCACTGTGGGCTGGATTATTATTGAAGCCATTTAAGCACAATTGAAAATACCAGTTTTCAGTGAAGCTGAGCTGCAGTTCTTACAGGTTTCCAATAGCTCTTCTGTTCAGACCTTTCTTTTAAATGACAATAAATGACTCTCTGTATTAGGTGCCTCGGTAAGGCAAGGTTTTAATAAAAGCTTTGCATAATAAAGATTTAAAGGCATTTTGTTTTTGGAAAAACAACAGCAGCAAATCAAAACGACAGTGTCTGAAATGCTGAAAATACTCTGGGTTATGCCGGTGCTATATGTGACATTATCTAACATCTGAGTAGCCTTCAAAGCATTTTTTTCTCCTAATTCCATATATAATTAAAAAGCAGCTTCCTCTAGCTCATTAAAATTTAGAGTCTTGTTGGAGCGGTGTACTTTTATATTTATTTAAATAAGTAAAGCACAGCCTTAATATAGACTGTAATAACTTCAAATATTAAATCTCTCTTGTGCAGCTAATGCTTTATTTTTAAACAGTGTTTATCTGCCCTTCATGAATACCAAACTGAAAATGAATACAGTCCCCAGAAGCTCATCTTATTATTTTGTAGACCATTCAACTAACTCACCATATGCTTTTTATTAATTATGCAATGACAGCAAAATCCCCAAAGTTAAGTTGTTAGTGATGTGCATATAAATAAGGTAAGGCAGTGGCTTTTCGAATGTAATGACAGCATCTCTCTCTTTTCACAGGCTTTTGGAAATGCAAAAACGGCGCACAACAACAACTCGAGTCGCTTTGGCAAATTTATTCAAGTGAATTATCAGGAGACGGGCACCGTGCGAGGGTAAGTAGGAATGCGGTTGAAGATGCTGTAGGTGCTCTTACCTGCACAAGGAACCTAAATAGGCCGTTGTAGGGGGTACACGAAAAAGAAGGTTAATTTTTGTGGCCAGTATGTTTCCCAAAATGGAGAAGGGGGGAAAAACCCCCAAATTTTTAGTGTATTTAAATCCACTGATGTGAAAATGTTGGCATATCTGAGCTGCACGTTGAAACGTGAGTACACCTGAGCTGGCTTCAAGCCAGTTGAGCTTTCCTTCATTATGATGTCAACTTTATAATTAAGCTGAAATGGAACTTTTCCTCTTAAGATAGCAGTCAGGGCAGGAAAGGGTGCAGTTTTAGCTAGGATGGGTTAGGAGGCTGGAGCATGGGATAGAAGTAGAGGCTGAGTGAGCTGGCTCTGCTCAGGCTTGGGAAGAGAAAGCCAAGGAGGGATTTAATCTCCAGCTGTCTGATGGGAGTTACAGAGGCGATGGAGCCAGACTCTTCTTGATCACTAATTCCCCATATGCTTCTGTCTCTACCCTGAAGTCTCTCTTTAACCCAGCCCTTGACCAGCTAGGGCCACTTTTTTCCCCTAGGCCGTTGCAAGGAGATGCTCATCGCCATCATAGTTCTCCACAGTTCATTTCAGCATCTCTTGTGGTTTCATACAAGCCTATGGATGAAACCTTCTGGGTGGGCTTACCTAAGCCTGCCTTTCTCTTTGGCTTTAGACAATTTACATAGCGTCAGGTCATTGCAAAGTGACTCAAGCTAGATCTAGAGCAGAGCTTCGTTAACTCCGCCTTTCGTCCGGGTTAATTAACTCAGTTGGAAAAAGGAAAGTAGAAGCGGCATTCCAGGGGTTGTATAATTTCTACAGCTAGCTAAGAGATCTCTTGCTGGGACTTCGTTGTTATTTTAGAGAATTGCTTTTAATTTTTTTTCTTTCTTATTTGCCAGTAGAACAGTATCACACAAATAGCTTCCATTAATTTTTCCAATGAGCTTGGGTACTCTGTGTACCTTCCCGCTGTTTTTTCATCCTACGTTAAATCTCATGTTCTTTTTTTTTTTTTTTTTCTTTGATTCTGGTAGGCAATTCTCTTAAAAGGATAAGTCTCTTTTTTTTATTTTTAAATGCCTGCTGAAATACAGGGTAACAA
>VFFE01006526.1:294125-332658 GCA_008921705.1 Burhinus oedicnemus
ATTTTTTTTTTTTTTTTTGGGGGGGGTGGTGTGTCTATAATAAGAGCAGAGAACACAGGGGAAGGGATGAAATATCAAGGGCAGTGGACGTGCTAATTCAGGTTGTTGTACAGCAGCTCCCCAGGGGTGGAGGTGGGACCTGGGATGCTCTGGTACCTTCTTCACTCCTCTGTTCACTGAGCCTGCAGTGAATTTATGGTGTGGCTTTGCAAGGAAAGATTGGTTTCAGCTTAGAAAAGGGATACAAAAAAACCCCACCTGTCAGCGAGAAACATCCAAGACTGTTCTCAGCTTCCTCACAGGGAATAAATAAGAATAAACCTTTTTGGTGGACATCATGCAAAGAAATACTACTGCTTTACTACTTGTCCTTCTTTACTCCTATGCAGCAAGATCATCCCATTGGGGGTTGGATATGCCATTTCCAGTAGCTTTTCCTAAGAGCTGCTGTAAGAGTTGTCACAAAACCTCTGCAGCACGTCCAAATGATTTATTTTATTTTTTAGTGAAAGAAGGGGACAATTACTGAGATGCAAGTAATAAATAGGTCTGTCTTCACCATCTGGAGACTATGGTGCAGAAGTGAGCGTAGAGGCACCTCCTTATCCTACCATGCCCAAGGTTCATTGAGTTTCCCAATTCATACATGGCTGCTAATGTCAGTGCCACGTCACTGGGTGTCTATAGCTGGAAAAGCACAGCTACATCATCAAAATTGCCAATTATAACTCTGGTTTCTAAATCCCTATCATTACTGGTTAGTATTGTTTGGAAGAAAAAACCTGTTGAAGCTTGTTTTAGCTCTACAAGTTTGAAAAAAGTATTTAATATGTAAATTAAACATGTTTATTATGGAGGCTCTTAGGATAAAATGTAAACTCCAATAAGGAGCTTTTGCAATTGTTTATTTTTTGACTGTAGCCACAAGTTAATAACCCGAGTTTTTATTGAGAAGTGGCTCCTCTGGAAGAGGGAATGATGATTTGTAGACTGATTCTGCAGCTAAATCTGATCTTGCCAACTTTTGCACCCAGATATATTTCTTGTGTGCCCAAATCTTGGTCTGCAAGCAATTTTATATTGCTGGCTTTGGATTAAATAAGTATCTGAGATTCTTCGTTGCTGTCAAAATTTCCCCCTGTGCTCCCTGCCCATAGGCTAACGCATCTGAGATCGTGTTTTTCATATCCAAGTTAGTGTTGGCTTTGTATCAAGCCAAAAAAACCTCAAAAGCCAAACATATTATTGAGCTTGTTCTGCCTAGGAAGAAATTTATATAACTAAGTGAAACAAGGCTGAAGCTTTTTTTTTGTGCGTACTAAGACTGAAAAGTCCCGATAAAGCTGTGTCCGTTTAAGTTGAATATTGGGGTCAATGAATAACGCTTTTATTTTTTCCTTACAGAGCTTATGTTGAAAAGTATCTCCTGGAGAAATCAAGACTAGTCTATCAGGAGCACAATGAACGGTAGGTGCCTATATTTTGCTTACAGGGTTGGTTTTGACTTCTATATGTGCTGATAGCGCAGCACAGATAGCTTAAACCCCTGTTTGAGCTGGCTCGGGGGAAACAGGATTTTCATGCTCCTAACCCTGGGCTTCAAAGAGAAATGATGCATTTTCTATTTTGCTGTTTAGGGAGGAATGTACTACCCAGGGAAAATAAACTCCATTATTTTATTGACAGTCCTTGACTTACATTTGCCATTGTCTTTGTGATTCACATTGTATGGATTATTACGTACCATTTGTTTTCTTGTACAACTTGTAAGCTATTTAGCCTCTAATTGGGGGTGGGGGTGAAGATGGTAGTTTAGTTCTAGTTTAGTTTTTAACACACTGAAGCCATCAGAAGGACCTCTAGAAAAAGCTAAAATTATATAGACACAAATTTAAGCAAATTGTTCTTTCCTAATTGCAACATATTGTTATATACTCCTCTCTCAGTAGTTATTACTCTGATTTTAAAGAAATTTGCTGCTTCTAGTTGTCTTTCAACTCTTGGCACTTCTGTGTTTCCCTTTTGAGACAGACGTTGTGCAAGAAGCTCTCCCGAATGCTCATGGGCTGATCCCGAAGTTAAATAGCTTGTACAGTCTTGACAAATGTATTCTTGGGTGTTGCAAGATGATTAAACTTGGTTCCTCTTGGAAAACAACCAACATAAAAGCAAAGTTTTAACTTTAGAAATACTGCTATGCTCTTAGCATTAATCCGTGTTACAGTTGCCTTGAAGCAAAACAGATGAGCATCACTTGGGGTGTTTTTAGTATTAGTAATATTCAAGTATTTTGAATATTTGAGTAGCTGTAAAAATTGAAGATTTTCCTGTTCTCTCTTACAGAACTGCAGCTGCAAAATCATTACCGTTTTAATGGTAATAAAGTATTAAAAATAATACTAATTTCTGCATTGCAAGGAAATAAGTTATTTTGATTCTAACAAATATGTAGACATTGCACACATTTCTGGAGGAAAATGTGACGATGTCAGCTAGGAATTCTTTAAGTATATTCTGGGGCAGTGGATGTCCTTCAATGGAAAAGAGGGATTTCATTCTCCATTACTTAATTTAGTCTTCTACATCACCGCAAAGTGGGTATGGCCCATTTCTAAACAGTGTTCAGGTCTGAACTTGGAAGCTGGAAAATCAGGTTATGAGGTTTACATGCGCTTCTCTGCTTAATGCTGCTGCTTGCTTTGAAGTCTAACATTTTTTTTTTTCATTTGTCACCAGGAACTACCATGTATTTTATTACCTCCTGGCAGGAGCGAGCGAGGAAGAGAGATCAGCATTTCATCTGAAGCAGCCTGAGGAATACCATTACCTCAACCAGGTGGGAATACTATACAGGAATACAATACACGGTCTTGCTTTTTCTGTTGCTTATATTTAATGCTAATAAAGAAAATGCATGGAGTAGTAAAAATGCGTTCCATCGTTGGAAATAATTCTGCATTGACAATCTGAACATCTGAAAGTATGAAGAAAAAAAAAAAAAAATCAGTCTTTTCCATTTTTTTGTCCCCTACCTGGGACACCTTAAATATATTGTGGTTTTAATTGTCGAAGGGAGAAACAGTAATAATTTACCTGTTATCTGTGTGAATGTCATTTACTCATTAACATCTGTCTGCTGAGTAGGAGAAAAAGGGAAAATGTGTGATACTAGTAGCTCTTCAGGACAGAATGTCTTGCATGAGGTAGTCCTAATTCTGTAGCTTCATGGCTGGCTGTTAGCATGATCCTTTGAATTTAACAATTTCATAAGTTTAATATAAAAAACCCACAGCAACCATTAAAAATGTGTGAATTAAAAATGAGAGGTATTACCAATGGCCAAATAAATTCATACTTTGGAAAATCTGATTTACTTCAGGTATTTAAGATGCAGTTGTCCACTAATACTTGTGAATAGGGACTTTACTGCTTTTTGCTCACAAAAAAAGGAAAAAAAAATGAGTAGGAATATATGGAAGAGTAGTTAGGTTACATGTTGATTTTAACTAACTGCAATTTTCTTGGAGCTGAAACATGAATAGCAATAAAGGGTGATTTAACCCACAAGCTGGAGAGAAACTTGTATGCGCAGTGCAAGCCAAATAGTCTTTCTAGAAATATAATTTAACTCCGGAATACGTCTCAATTACCCAGGGCTCTTTAAAGATCTTTTTATAGTGGGCTATCAAAGCCAAAATCTATTGTAATATTGACTCCCACCCACTCTTAGCAGGATCAGGAAATTCACACAAATGAGTAACTTATTAAGAGCTGAAGGCTTTTTGCTCGCTGTCTTTGTGCCTCAGGCATTAGTTGGAGAATGTGGTGTGATCTTCACGAGCATCTGCGCTGCTGTTTTGCAACGGGAAAGTGCCAAGATCATTTGGATCGAATGTTTTGTCAGATTCACAGGTTTTGTTGGGCAATCCGGTAGTTTTATGTTAGTTGAGCACATTGCTTTTAATTACAGTCCTTTTTTTAATAGCAGTTTTAAGGGTATTAATATTTAAAGTAAAATTATAAATCCAGTGGTGTGTAGTATGTAGAACTAGTAGGAATGTGGTAATTTAGGTTGAAATATTTATTTTAATCTAAATTAGGATGCTGTGGGCAAGTAGGCTGGAGAAGGATGCTGAGGCAGGTCCAGTGGACCAGGGAAGGGCCAGGGACTCTGGGCTTGCGTGAACAGTGTATGGACAATAGTGACAGTCTGAATTTTTAGGGTTTTTATTATAATAATTTTTTGATTTTTAATAATAGGATTAGTGGTAGAGAGACCATTTAACACTGACAACTATGGGAAAATGGCTCCTTCAGATGTGTTTGGGGCATCATTTCCTATTAAGGCATTTTGACAGTGCAGTAACAGCTTTTCTGTGCCCTGCAGGCAAACGGGAAAAAGGAAAATAAGGAGAAAAAAGGAAGAAGAGGTAGTGGAGGAATGGGAAAAGAAACGTTGGAAACGTAAAAGGGGAAAATTGTAAAATGACCCTTAAGCATTTACAGTAGCCTCATAAATATGTCCTAGAGAAATCCCTGCCTTTTTAAAAGAAAAAAGAACGAGCACAGAAATTAAACTGTTTAACTAAAAATTAAATATTAAAATTGAAAAGCTATAAAATATTGAACCAGACCCTTAAATCAAGGACTGACTCAGTGCTTGAGTCAAGTGTTATTTTCATTCTCCCAGTTTCCTTGGCTCACATTGTGTTATGGAAAACAAACGTGCATTTTACATTGCAGATGAGAAATAATCTATTCAGGTATTTCACCAAAATACGCTGTTATTTTGTTGATCTCTAAATGGAGGGAGCAGGGTTGAAAAAAATAGGTTTTAATCTTTTAAAAGCAAATTTACTTAAACTATCCCAAGTTTGGATGACTTCTCCGTATCTTGTACCAATGGCAGGTGTACTTACCATTGCATACCCTGCAACTTGCTGAATACTCTCCGTGCTGGTTATTCACATTTATCTGTTTTGAAATTAGTGATTTGCAGGATTAGATCCTTATTTTAAGTTCATCAGGAGCTCTGGTGCTATGTGTTTCTCTCTCTTGGGACTGATCACTGACGTGTGCTTTGACTTCTCTCAACTCCATCTCTGTCTGATTGGAAAAAGATATAAATTCCTTAAAAACTTTCAAGTGTTGCTTTCTAATTGGTCGGAGAATCAAACTTTTGCAGCACTTATATGTGTCTAGAGCAGAGGTTGAGAGTAGAAATAAAAAATATTTTCTTCAGTGTGATTTTCCATCAGTAGCTCTTCAGCTCTAGGTAAACCAAAGGTTTCTCCAACCGTGGAGAAAAAGAAAAGATCTTAAAATCCATTATGCTTATTGCATGAGTCTTGAAAACACTGTAAGGAGGTATCGGAGTACTGTAAATGCAAAAGCATTATAAATCTTACCTTAAAAAAAAAAAAAAAAGAAAATAAGGAATGACTATGCAGAATAACAACATTTATTTTACTTGGAAAGTCGATGTTGCTGCCCTGGTTAAAGAGCAGGTAGTGGGAGTTATTTTTGGTCTGAACACTACTTAACCCGGTCTGCCTTGCTTTCAGATGACAAAGAAACCCCTCAGACAGAGCCGGGATGATTATTGCTATGACTCTGAGCCGGTCAGTACATGTACCCGCGTCTTCTGTGTTGCTGGTGCAGGGCTGCTGCTCACTTGAATTTGTTAGGTGCACCAAGACCTGAGCAGAAAACAAAGTCAAATTAAGTTTAACCTATTAATTACCCTCTCCCTTCCTCTGCCCTGTGGTGGTGTTGCTTGTGTATTAGCTCATGACAATACAGATGTTTTTTTCCCTTACCCTTTTTTGGTTCCTTCCATCTGGAAAGCTTCTTCAACAGTTGGATGTGGTCATCTAGTTTTAGCAAACTAAGGGGGTTTTTTTGTTCCTTCTTGCTATAATACATGACGATTTATGGAAATTGTGATACAGCAGCAATGTGAAAATTGAAATTCCTTTTTGATAAAACAGCAAATCAGTTGCTCGAAGCCCTAAGGGATGCATCAGTTCATGATGGTTGTAGCAGCATATCTGCTCTCCAGCTTCCAGGGGGAAAAAAAGACGAAACCAAACCCATCCCCCGCAAAACATCTGCGAGAAAATTAAATCCTCATATTATTCAGAAGGCAAAGCCAATTCCTTTTCCTAAAATAGTTCTGCTGAGATGATCATCCTTTCCAAATGGATTGACCCAGAAAAGGGAACGGTGAAGCTTCTCCCCCTTCCCCAGTTTCTCCTGTGCAACAGAGTCGGAGGCGGTGGCTCCAGCTGGCAACATGCTTTGGGTGTCTGTGTGTGTCCCGTGATGGTCTCTGTTGGTTTTGTCTTGCATGGGGAAGCATGTTTCAGATCAGCTGCATGTTGTACCTGCTAATTTTGCCGTATCCTTAGTGGCTGCCGAACTCTGGCTGATGCATCTGGAAGAGTAAGAGGTAATCTGTGAAAGAGTTGGGTTTCACTCAAGCTAAATAAGCATCTTAATAGCAAGATTTCAGCCGCAAAATCCTTAGGAGAGGAGAAGGAAGGGGAAACTAACCCCTCAAAGTTTAAAGATGTTGAGTATTTGTCATGGTTTGGGCTGGATTGGCCAAATCAGGTGGAACGACAGATGTTCTCTCTCTCTCTCCTTCTCTGCTTCAAAGGGAGGCAGGAGAGAGAGAGAAAAAATAGACACTTAAGAGTTCAGAAGGAACTAAACTACTTTAATGAAATATTAATAATAAAATAATTTTAAAAAAATGAAATATATACAAAACTGTATCAAGCTCCCAGGATGACAATCATGTCACCAGCAGGCACTGGGGAAGTCCCAGACTGGACTCAGTGACAGACGGGAACTGGATTCCGGATCTGAATTCAGGATGGGGATCAAAGGCAGATGCAGAGACAGAGTCCTCCTTGGACGCCGGCCATTGAAGAAAGAAGGTTGACCCTTTGATCCCTCAGCTTTTATACTGAGCATGAGGCAGATGGGATGGAATACCCTGTTGGTCAGATTTGGGTCACCTGTCCTGTCCGCTCCTCCCTGCAGGTGTGACCCCTCTACACTTTTGTACTTCCAACCTTCCAATGGGGCAAGTAACAAAGTTGTTTGGCCTTGGTTGTTATAGCAATAAGGATAAGCAGGAGCCTCTCTGCATCCCGTTCCTTGGCATCAACTGTAAACATGGGTCTTATCACTTTGACAGCCAACAGTTTTCTGCACAATGTGCTGTTAATTTCAGCAGTTCGAAGAGGTCTAGCTAAAAAGTAAAGTTACTGAACAAAATCGGTCCTGTTTTACCTCAAACCAGGACAGTATTGTATTGACATCTTTCATAAATCAGCATCCTTAATACAGGAGCATCCTTAGAGGTCCTACAAGGGCAAGGAGTGAAGAGCAGATGCTTTTCTATATACCTTAGTACACTGTGCTATGTTGTGAAGACCTTAATTGCTTAAGGAATGGGTTAGGACAATTTACTAGAGGAATTAAAATTAAAACAAACCCCAGGTTTGCCAGCTTTTCCTGGAGGAGCCCATAAGCTGACTCTGCCAGCTCAGGAGCTTGAAACTCTACCATAGAATCGTTTAGGTTGAAAGAGACCTTTAAGATCATCTAGTCCAACCATTGACCCTACTCTACCAGGTCTGCAACTAAATCATGTCTCTAAGCACCACATCTACACGACTTTTAATCACATCTAGAGATGGTGACTCAACCACCTCCCTGGGCAGCCTGTTCCAATGGCTGATAACTCTTTCAGTGAAAAATTTTTTCCTAATGTCCAGCCTAAAGCTCCCCTGGCGCAACTTGAACCCGTTTCCTCTTGTCCTATCGCTAGTTACTTGGGAGAAGAGACCAGTGCCCATCTTGCTACAACCTCCTTTCAGGTAGTTGTAGAGAGCAGTAAGGTCTCCCCTCAGCCTTCTCTTCTCCAGACTAAACAATCCTAATTCCTTCAGCTGCTCCTCATAAGACATGTTCTCCAGACCCCCTCACCAGCTTTGTTGCCCTTCTCTGGACACGCTCCAGCACCTCAAGGTCCCTCCTATACTGTGGCGCCCAAAACTGAACATAGTACTCTAGCTGCGGCCTCACCAGTGCTGAGGACAGGGGCACAATCACTTCCCTACTCCTGCTGGCCACACTGTTCTTGATACAGGCCAAGATGCTGTTGGCCTTCTTGGCTACCTGGGCGCACTGCTGGCTTATGTTTAGCCGGCTGTCTACCAGGACCCTCAGATCCTTTTCTGCCCGGCAGCTTTCCAGCCACTCCTCCCCAAGTTACCATGTTACGGCAAAACCGTGTGCCGTTACAATTTGGCTTTTTATCTGGTGTTTTATTTCGCTCAGCATTGTTTTCTGTGATGTTTGTGGTAAATCACATCTTTGCTTCAGTTGATGACTCACTCTTAAACGTACCCTGGATCTCTCCCCGTAACCATGGGTTCAACCTGCTGCAGACGTCCAGTTTATAAACCCTATATATTATATTTTCTTTAAACTTTCCATGGAAATCCGCGGATTGCTTCAATGTGATGATAGTAAGCAGGGGACTCACTTTTGCTGGGAAACTAATTGCCTCGGCAGAATATTAATGACGGGTTTGGTCTGTGGACACGGACTTTGTAACGCTTGTCTGCCCTAATATCAAGGAAACTCCTTTTTTTATATAATTACCATCCATTAGGAAACAGTACAGAGCTAAGACACTACAGAGAGCATCTGCTTTTAAGTAGATAATTTGCAAAAGGCCTTTCTGTGTGGATTAATGTGTTTGGCAATTGTTATGTAAATCAGTAATTAAATTGCCTTTGGCGTAGATTGTGCTGCTTCTGAGTTTTCTACGGTATTTCGCTGTTGACTCGTGACTTAATTTTGGATGAACGATGCCACAAAATGAAATTGTCTCCTGGAATGTGGAGTGCCACTAAAAGCAACACTTGGTATCTTTTAAAAAAAGTTTAAAAAAAGATTTATTTGCAGAATTTGTGGATATATTATTGTCCTGCAGACTCCAGGTCCCAACGTAGCAGGTATGAAAACTTCTCCAGGTTCTCCTCATTGTATGTGTAGTGGCCGAGGAAGCCGGTTGGCCAAGGTTTGAGTTTAGGAGGGACAACTTCTTATCCTGGTATTTTATGGTGTAAATAATCGCATTGCTGATGCATGCTGATCTTACTGATATATAGTGTAGATGTCTCTGTTGCATTCCTTTGGATAATATATACAGACAAACACCTTATATATCTCTTACAGGGTAATTTTCAATCGCCTCTTAATAAAAGGTGAAAGTATGACTTTTCTAACGAGTATTTCCTAAGAACATGCAGGCATGTTATTTTCTCATTAAATTTGAAACCCTATGTTCATTGATGCTGTGCATGGTTTTAAATAGTCTTACTGTTCAACATCTCTAAATTCACTTTGTCCGTGCATTATTAAGTTGTTGTCCCTGAGGACTGTTGATGATAAATTTTTTTATTTCTTGTCCAGTTGAACTTTTCTAGCTTTTAGTCGAGGGAATAGGGCAGTTGTGTGTGAGTAGTCTCATGTATTGAAATAAATATCTTAAATAAGAATTTCCCCCTATAATCAGTAGCTATCGCTGTAATGGTGCTACAGGGTGGGATGAAGAACGCATCACTGACACAGTTGTGAAGCTTTAAATGTGGATATGTGCTGTAAGACACAAAGCTGATACTATAAAGTAACTTCATTCTATATCTTCTGTATTTATGATTTATTCTGTGTACTCTGAGTACGAGTGTCTTTTCAAGTAAGAGTCATCACACTGTGACTACTTGGTACTTGTTTAACGACGTTCACTGTAGTATTCACGTAACCCTGTTTAGTGCAGACTTTCAGAATTATTTGTGCAAAATTTGTGCACACTTGCTCATGTGGTAAATATGATTTACAGACAAATGACCAAAAGAAACTATGTGGATACAGCTGCTTAATTAATTGTCACTGCAACTGCAGCTGTAATTTTTAATTAGCATACCTGGATTAACTTGTAGAAAGTCTCTATTTAAGTGTTAGTAAAATATTCTGAGGTTTAAGATAACACTATACTGTGTGATGCACAATAGACTAATTTTGATTCAGAGATTGGGAATTTTTGTAGACAGCAATGGGAAAAAGAATTAAATATGAAGCGAGAGAGAATAATTGATAATCCATAGGGTGGCCCAGGGTGAGCCAAGGCAAAAGGAACTTGGCATTAGTAGTTTATACGCTCATTTAAGGAGCATTAATTTAGCTGTGTTCCCTAAATATTGGTGCAGGACGGTGTCATCGGATTTTCCTGAAAGTATCAATGGCTGCCATCAGGTTGGGAATTATCTGAAAAACTAAACTGATCGTTAGCTTCCAAGAAATATAAAATGTAGTGGATTTCAAATGCTCTCAATGCTTGCATTTTTAGAAGACTTCTTGGTAGTTAGAATAAAGTTAGTGAAAAATATATTTAAAGCTTTCCCTTTCCAATGCAGGGTTTAATTCACTGATATTTTACATGTAATTATTTTAAAACTGAATTCTTTCTCTTTAGTTATAGGAACTCCTAATGGACCAGGACTTAATGTGGAATAAACTGCCTGTAAATGTGTAACATATTTAATCTCATTAATTCACATCCTTTTTTATGCTAATTGTCCCACATTGACGAACTCTCACCATACTGTTAGAATGGTGCAACTCACCTCTTGCACTAGAGGTTAAGCCTAGGAAATAAGGATGTATCTGCAGGAAAAATTAGCCGAAAATGTTGTTTTTGAAAAGGTATACCAATGTAGTCCTCTCTGAGGTCCAGGCTATTCAAACCAAGTCAACTGTGGTGGAGATGTAGTGTCCTGTGAAAGACCATCTCACCACACTGGATAAAAACACAGTACAGAGAAAAATGTTTGTGTATACAATAAATAATTATTGTATTGAAATTTGCACTCTGGTTAGCTTTTCCATAAAGTCCTTATAGAAGCAGATTCTCCTAAACAGCTTGATTTAAAAAAAAAAAAAAATAATTAACCTGTAAAAAAGGAAATTAAAAAAAAAATAATCAAACATTTAATTGTGTGTACTCTTTCTAATATTTAAGAAGAAAAATTCTGCCTTGCCACTGGAGCTAATCCTGGTCTTTTATTGTATTGCGTATGTGTTTCTTGCTGTATCTGCTGTGGTGCTGTGAATCCCCCTGTCCCTGGGCTGGGTGTCGGGGGTAATTAGCCACAGTTACTCCCCATAATGTCAGTGGGGCCTCCTGGATATCTCATTTCCCAGTGCCAGATTCGAAATGTTCTAGTTGCTGATAAAAGGCATGGAGATCACTAAATTATATTTATGAAGTGTTGACTTGGCCATCTGGACCTGTTCTGGTCTTAATTTCTTTCAATGCTTAATCTTTCTGTTTGAACCCAACAGGACTGCTTTACTGTGGAAGGGGAGGACTTGAAGCATGACTTCGAGCGATTACAGCTAGCCATGGAGATGGTGGGGTTTCTTCCCAAGACTCGCAGACAGTGAGTTGATTTTCCATATTGAGAGCTTGGAGATTATATTAACTAATATAACCTCTGTAATCAGTGAGATAATTCACCTGACTTGAGCTACCGCAATTGTTGTGCTCTACATAACACATCAGGCTGGTGAGAAGGAATAACTGGTGAGACACTGGAAGAGGTTGCCCAGGGGAGCTGTAGATGCTCCATCATTGGAAGTGTTCAAAGTTAGGTTGAATGGAGCTTTGAGCAACCTGATCTAGTGAAAGATGTCCCTGCCCATGGCAGAGGGGTTGGACTAGGTGATCTTTGAAGGTCCCTTCCAACCCAAACTTTAAAGATATAAACAAAATATGCCAATCGTTGCTGTAGTTTATGATTCTCTTTATGCAAATAGAGTGTTGGCACGAAGTTGGCACCTGGAAGTATTTTTCAGCTGTTCATGAATAGTCATGCCTTACTCTGCATGTTATGAATCCAGATCCTGATTTAATCAGAAATTCTGATTATTAGTCATCATACTTAATCCTTTGCATGCAATTGCCAGTTCTCTAGACTCATTTCCAACTGGCCTTCCTTCACTAATTCACTGGAAGCGCTGGTTGAAAAACTGGATGACTTAGTTGGGTTGCAATACCGCCTTCCTCTGACTGCAAGGAATTACTTGCTTAACATGAGGGTCATCTCCAGCTGAAACCACAAAATAATTCCTCTGGTGTTGATCGTTGGCTTGAAAGTCTTGAGTAGGTTTGAATGAATTTGACAAATATGTTACTTAAAGTTAGTAACAGGCATAGAAAAATGTGTATTTAAAAAAAATTACCTCAAAGTGAGTATGGTTTTGACGTTGTAAGTACTGCTGAAAAGAACGTCAGTGGCTGGAACACAATGAGAAATCTTGTGGGTTTTTGAGTCAAAATGTTCAAACAATTATTTAATGAGCGTGGTTCCTTTCTGTCTGAAATCCTGGAGGTTTATGTGGGAACAGAGAATTACTGCTTTGTGCTAATGGCACTTGAAACCCTATTGGGTAAATGACGTTTCAGATGCTAACATATAACTTTTTTTTTTTTTTTTAACTGGGTGGATTACCTCCTGTTCTGTTAAGCACCATTTTTCTTGCTTTTTAACACGCATCTGAGCCATCAGTTAGAAGCCCTCAACTGTGAGACATTGCCCTGCATTCTGCTCCAACAAGCAATTTTTACCCAGCTGAGAATCTTTTTCAATAACCCATGCTTTATCCCTAACTTGTAACAAATCAATTATGAAAGTAAGACTGCTTTCTCTCTATCAATTCCACGCACATGCATAAACCCAAGTATACATACTTCTAGTGTAAATATGTTCTGTGTCAGCATGGTTCCTTATCTTTCAAGAGTCAGATTTCAGCAACGAGGTTTTTCTGAAGCCTATTTAGGGTGCAGTAAGGGAATTTAATTGACGGAGTACAGCAATCAGGGTCAGGACTGAGCGGGGTTGGACATCACAGCAAATTCATGCTTTTGATTTACTGTGCAATAACTTTTCTTGTATTTCTCTTAGTGAATTTTGCTTGTCAAAAAATACAGTGGATTCTTAGCTGTATGAGCAAATTTATTCTGCTTGGCTTTGTACGACTGTAACACGAATAAGTAACCACCTTCAGCTGAGTGTGAAAAGGAAGGACATTTTAAGTATTACTATACTTTTATGAGTGATTGTTTATAGCAACACATGGGGTTTCACCTTTGTGGAAACAATTACAGAAGAGGAATGTTTATAATTGCATCCCTGTAATTCGTGATAAGGACTCAGTATCCCTATTTTAGAGATAAGGAAGGGTGGCTTGGAGAGGTGAAGGTGGGTCGTCCAGACAAGCTGGTGGCATGGCTAGGAATCAAGTTTGATTTTATTCATTTTTAGCTCCCCAGAGAGTGTAGAAATAGGGACAGAATTTATTGCTGAAGTCAGCCGTGAGTTGATAGTCTGAGAGCTACTTTTTTAGAGGGTGGGTAAATTTACTTGAAGTGTAACATCTTTTCTCTGTCTCAATTTGCTTATATATTATAAAAGCATTTATGCTTTTTTGTATAGGCTTTCTGCCCAGGACTAGGTCTGAGAGGGTGATAAATACATGTGCTAGGGGACTGAGAAGGATCACCTGCATGGCTCAGTCCAGTCTTCCCCTTAATTTAGGCAATTGCATGATAGGTATTTAATCTGGATATCTAGATTATTCCAGGATTTCTTTTTTTCTTATAATATGGGGTGCCATTTTGTAACTGTGGTTTTGATGTGTTAAATAATTTTCAAGAAAGCTGTACCAATGCAAGTTTGGTACTTGACTAACTGAAAATAATTTTTTATGTGAGGTGAATTGGATGTTTGATTTGAGCATCATTTTTGAGGAAACATTTGGAGATTTGGGACATAACCTGCTTCAGATTGAAAATTAGAGGAATGAGTCAAATATGAAGATGGCATTTGGTTGTTTGGGGATGTGGATTGCTTTTTCGTTAGCTTTAAGAAGAAACAAGCGAGTGAAAATGACTTCTCTCCATTTTCTTTAGAATTTTCTCTCTCTTGTCGGCAATACTACACCTGGGTAACATCTGTTACAAAAAGAAGACTTACCGGGATGACTCCATTGATATTTGTAACCCTGAAATACTACCTATTGTGTCGGACCTGCTGGAGGTAAGCCTTTGTTTTCCATCCTGTAACATTCACACCTAATGAGCCACCTCTGTTTTATAATAGAATTTATTTCCAATTTCACTGAAGGGTGAGTTCTCTTGTGTTACCATTAATATTGGCTGTTCATGTTTGGCAGTGAAAAGTTATAAAGATTTTTTTATAATGTTTTTAATGGTAGGGTTTTTTTCCCTAATCTTCAGCTTCAGGTTTAATTGACTGAAAATACTGTTTCTGTGATTAAAATTTGAAAGATTGCAAACCAGTTCTAGGTGGAGTGAAAACCTGCCATTCAATGCAGTATGTTCTTCAACTGCCAGCCATCGGCTCCCTCACCAAAATTCCCCAATGGTCCTGATATCTCTTTCAGTATTTATATAAGAAACAGCAGCAACTGTAAGACCATCAGCCTGCTCTTCTGGTTCAGGTGGTGGGCACAGTAGATGCTGAACTCGCTCGCCATTTTTTGCTGTCTGTTGTTAGCCTGCCAGCATCCACAAAGGTTGTGTTAGAGATGCTGGAGGGTGCATCTCATCCCTTTAGTACCCATTTATGGGCCTATTATCCATGCATTTATCTAGTTCTTTTGTGCACCTCTTGATGCTATCTGCTGTTTAAGACCCTTTACTGAAAGCACTTTGTCCTGTGAGTCACCGGTGTGCCAGCATCATTTGGGAAGGGGTTTCTGGATCTCAGCCTGGATGGCCCAGGGTCATATCCAATTCTGTAAATCAGTTCAAAAGCACTAAGTTCTTAAGAGAGCTGCTCAGTTATCCTGAGCAAGTTATGAAGCTGTGGCATTTCTTGTTCATGAGAAAAGTCTTCATTTCAATGAGCCAACTTGTCCTACGTTTGCCTTACATGTTCAAGAGCTGAGGTCAAAACCTCTTGACATGGATATAGGTATCCAGAAGCTCTCCTTGCCGTCTCACTTTTCTTGAAACATCCTAAACCTCTTGTAATTTCAAAGGATACCGAAATGTTATACTTGTAGTTGGTTAAAACAATCTTTATCTTTATCCCTTTGTATTTGCTGAATGGTGTGGAAGGTTAATTTTTGCTAATTTTATGATTGTATCAGAAGATAACTTGTTGCCATTTTGTGTACACATGATGCTCTTCCCATTCCTTCCCTTAAATAACGGTTGTGGTATCTCACTACCTAAAGAACTCAGGAATTGGCTTTCACAGATTTTCATAGCACTTCATTAATGCTTTGAATTTAGGGAGAGGAAAGCTTCTGTAAAATATGGTTATAAGCAGCTGGACGCTCTTTGCATCTTGGCCTGGGAGAATGCAGAAATAAACAGAAGGGAAATATGAGCTTGGAGAAGAACGTTGTTGATCTTACCCTGTTAAAAATGGCCATAGCGAGAGCGCCAAGTCATTTACGATGTAATTGTTTTTTAAAAAAGCTTTGAATAAGAGAGTGACTTGGAGATCTGAAAAAGTTCTAGTCTTTGGGTCTTTGCCCTGGCTTTCTTCAGGAAACAAACTCTCTGCAACATCTGTATCCTGTAAGGTTATCGGGTTATTTTTCGTACGTGTACCTGTGAAATGATGCATCGGTTGAGCCCTACAGATCCAACAGTGGCTTAGTGCCGTGGTCTGGTACAGCACAGAGCATGGATACCATGCTCACTTGCAGATAGTGTCAACGATACATAAAAAAAGATAAATATATATACATATATTGAACTTCAACATTTTGAAAAAGCACTAGAATCTGGTGTAGCTGAGAGAAGTGATAGATTTCTGTTCATCTTCGTAATTCTTTTGCAAGGTAAATGACTGTATACGGCATAAAATGCTTGTCAGTTAGATCAGGACGATGCAGATCTCAGGTATGACCTGTGAAATACATCGCTGGGTTTGGGGAAGTGCTGTTGCTTGTCATTAAAGTTGCATTTAGATGGTAATTTATCCATGGAATTGGAGACATTGGTTGCCTCTCCAAGTGTAAAGTTTCCAATAGACCCACTCCCCAGTCAGCTGAAATAAAGCCAGTAATCTCATTTTCAGTAGAGGTTTGGTTTCTCTTTCTGAAATGCTGAACCTTTGCAGACCTGAATAGATCTTTTGTCATTCTTAGAGGGCTAAAGGATTCAAACAGATGAAACATCATCACACGGAGCACCCATTGCACTTCATTCGTTAGTTAGCTACTTACAACTCTCCAAATTAAGTGTAGTAAATTCTTCTTAGCCAGAGACCAAATGTATTGGTTGAAACGTTTGACACTTTGTATTTTGTCTCATGTGGGTAATTATTTTTCTTACTTTTTTTTGGTGTGGTCACTGAACTGTGTAAAGTTTTGCTTTTTCACACCGTTGTTGCTGAAATATGAATTGGCTTGAAAAAGTTATTAATCCCCTCTCTAGATCTTGGCATTACTCGCTAAGACTGAAAAATCATCTCAGAATAAAAATAATATTAGTTGACAAATAGTTTAACTTCTTTTCATACAGCCACTGGGTGCTTGGCAGGAAGGTCTTGAGCACAGCAAAATGATGCAAGAAACCAGCTCTGCTGTGATCTGATACTTGCTGGCAAAGATTTGGGGGGTTGTTTGGTGGTTGTGGTTTTTGTTTTTTTTTTTCTTTAAATGACTCACTGGATTTGTTCAGTCAAGGATTTACAATGGAAAAGAGAAGAAAAAAAACCTAGCTGGACTTGGCGGAAAGGGTCTGAGAAGCAGGAGCTGTGAATTGGCCACCCCTGAGACCAGCCAACAAGAGAGAATGCAGAGCATCCTGCACAGCACCAATGGGGTGATAGCGTTCATGGGGAGCAGAGGAACCAGCAGCCTGCCTGAAATGAAAAATTTAGGCAAAGCTAAGGTGTTTTCCCCCTCCAAAGGAAAGTCTGGCCCAAATTATCGTGAGCTTAGCTGGTTTTTGTTGGAGCCTCTGAACCACTAAGGACAACTGCTACAGCAATCAATGCAACAACCCTGAACAACCATCCATCCTCTGTATAATGAGATTTGTGTCCCTATAAAATGTAGCTAATATGTAGATTTTTTTGAAGGAATCCAGGAGGAGAGGATGATCTGCGATGGATTTGATTTTTCTTAGATACCGACAACCCCGTCCAATGTTTTTGGTTTATTAAAACATTCAAGACTAGCATTTGATGAAAAAGCAAACTGCAATATTGGATTTTGGCCAGACTCTGCAGATCATTGTTTCATTTACAGCAAGACCCTGATTCCTTTTTTTTTTTCTTTTTTCTTTTTCAAGAATAGACATAGCATGTGGACTATGTGGAGGCTTTTGGCAGGTTTTTCATGGCCTTTGTTTAAACTTTGTTGAAATACCATGCCGTAGCTTGATGTCAAGGCTGCCTGATGGATCGAGCAGACATGGAGCCCTGTGCAAGCACTGCAAATATTGCGGCTCCTCTGCAGAAATCGTTGAGGATTGTGTAAAACTGAGGACAACTTTTGTGTTTCTGGGGAAAAGCCTGGAAAGGCTCATTTGTGGGCTTATTAACAAAAGCAATCTATTAGAAATGGTCTAGTGTCTGTTCATCTTAAGAGAGACTATCTGTTTAATTTTTTTCCATTAGAAGAGCAGGAACTTTCTAATTGTGTACATTTACTGATACTGGAAGTTACTTCTGTGGATGAAGCAGTGAGCAAGGAAGACAAATCCTGTCTTTGCTCAATGGAGCACTTTTATATTCAATTTTTAGGCTTAGGTAACCAGCCTCAATGCAAATAAAGGTAAATATAAGTTATCAAGTGATCTAAATTAGTTTTGCCAGATCTCTTTTTGCGTTGATAAGGTTAGCTTTTGGAGCTAATGTCTACCTCCATGGGAAATTTATGTGCTCAAGTTATTTTTCTACTAAAAAATTGTCTTCAGCTTCCCAGAGGGATCCCACAGACGTTGCGCTCCTTGTGTGATAAACGTCTTGAAAGTAACTGGGGAGCAAAAGGGAGGTGAGGATTAGGAGGCAGTCAGTGCTTGCCTTTTCTTCTGGATCCATTTTCCAGACAAAGTTTTGGGGGTCATAGAATGGTTTGGGTTGGAAGGGACCTCCAAAGAGCATCTAGTCCAAGCCCCTGCAATGAGCAGGGACATCTTCATCAGATGCGAAGCTCTGAGCCAGAACTCGAGTCAGATAACTTTCTGGTTGCTTGAAAGAAAGTCTGAATAAAAGGTTGAGATCTTTTTCAAGAAGAACTGATAGAAATCTGAATTTATTTTCCGTTACTCCACACCAGGCAGCTTTTGAATGAGCGCTTAACACTGTAATCCCTTTCTCAAGTATGGGAGGAGAGACAAGAACCGATGTTTTCTTGCTCTCAAGTTGGAAATGGTTCATTTTTCTTCAGCTGCTCTACATAATACCCCAGCATTACTGGAGAAGCAGTTTCTGCCTGCCTTGGCTCCAGCCCAGCCCTTGCGGGAGCCCACCGGCTGTCTACTCCCTGCCGTGCTCCACTGACATTTATAGCCGTGGCGGCATTGCTGGTCATCCTTCGCTGGTTTTTAGAGCTCTAGGCATCCAGGCCTTTCAGCCTTGGTTCAACTTGCATGTGGCAGTGAAGTCTTAAATCTGTATTTTGTCCCTGTAATTAAGATATAAACTCGTACAGGCTGTGTAGCTTTTTTAAGAGAGAGAAAGCAGGACTTGCCCTTTAGCACCAGAAAGCAAAAAATCCATTAAATGTAACAGAAATGTAACTCCCAGGGCACAAGCTAAAGAAATAAATTGCTAATCTGCTAGGATGGTTTTTCTCTCTATTTTAGTGTGTCGTGCTCACTGGATGAGGAAGCACAGGATGTATACGATGGGGAAACTGCAAGTACCTCCATGCACCAGGTGTCCTTAGTCATTGGCGTGCGCAGAGTTTATCTTTGGAAAGCTCCTGTGGCTCCTCATTGGCATCAGGAGTCGGCTCCCTTCAGGCTGTGACCTTAAATGAAAATTAGGATAATTTGCCGCTACCCATGGTGTTGGCTCTCAGAGGTGATGAAGCAATCAAGATCAAGCTCCACTGGGTGGTAATTGCAGGCAGAGACCCCAGGACATGCAGGGATTACATTCCTATCCTTGCCAAGTATGTTTTTGTATGAAAAGATGATTCGGTCCGATCCCTCTGGGTCAGCTTGCAGCAGGTCTGGAGCTGAAGGAAGCACATCTGCAGGTCTCACCTCTCAGGAGAGCAGAGGGAGAAAGAAATCAGCGTGAACATTAGAATGGGGATGGTGAGGGACAGTGCGGGTAGTTGTTTAAACTGTTTAAAATCCCTGTGTTTGCTGACAAATCTGGGAGTTGGAAGCATTTAGGCTGTTTAGGAATATTACATTGGACTGTTTTGCTTAGTAACCATCTGATACCCCTCTGCCTTGTTGCCTTTGATAATTAAAAAAAGCCAGCATGCTGGCTGGGGGTTCGCAGCCTCCCTCCTTCGTGTGGGATGACGGATGGTGTAAAACTCACTTTTGTTCCAAGCTGTTCAACTGAGGGAGGGCAGCCAATGGTCCAGCAGTCACAAGCTGCTGGGAAAAGTGTCCGCGTTTTGCCTGCAGAGCCAAAATTAAAAAAAAAATGCCATTTTGCTGAATGTGGAGGAATAGAAACCAAATGTGAAAACTTACTGTGGATTTGCAGGTGAACCAGAAGATCTTTTTTTTCCCCACTTGGTTTTGAAAGGCCAAATCAGATGATAATAACTGATGGCACTACAGTATTACTGAGAACAAATGAAATGAACCTCAAAGTGTTGATGTTCAGTTTCCAATGTCATAGGACTTGCTGGTAGGTGAAGGTCATACATAGGTGACAATGTTTTTTGCTTTCCACACCACAGCAACAAGTTCTTGTTAGTGGGTATTGCAGGGAAAGTCACTTGTATAAAAATGCACTAGAGTTTTTCAGGGAGACTCCTGTGACAGTATTTTTGATAGTAGTTTTCTGTACAGAATGGCATTGTTATTGCAATGGTTTGCGAGATTTCTTAGGTTCAGCTGTCTTGTTTGTGTTGCTCTTCATGCTAATTATTGGGTTAAACCAGTAAGTCAAAGTACATAAACCACTAAGTTTCCCATCATCTGTGTCAAATCATAAATGGTTTACCTGGGATAAAAATATGGCCTTGGATGGTTTCAGCAATGTGGATTTAGTGCTTCTAGTCTTCATTACAGATGTTCTCAACAGGTCTGGTGTCTATGTGGAGTCCTTCAGTTAGGATAGGCAGCTTGTGTAGACCTCGCTGTGGCTCCTCAAGCAACATCATCTCCATATCGGTCCATAGCTACTAACTCCGGGCTCAAAGATTGCCACCCAGGCTACCAGTTTCTTTTTTGCAACTGAAATTTAGCAAAGAGCTGTCAATGACTCAAAGTATTTAGATCTAACTTACGTATAAGCATATCACCATCTATTCTGGTAGAGAGGGCACGCTTCTGTATTTCTCCAGAGGATATAAAAGTAAGAGGGACTTGAATCTGGTCAGAAAGGAGGCTTTCTACCAGCAATTCATGGCAGGTACCGCTTAATTTGTCAGTACCATTTACTTATTTGCCAAAGTGTCTGTTTACACAACTGATTTTTTTTTTTCTGCAAACTGGTTTCTGTTACGGCTGATTAGAGATTGTCGCCTGGCTGGGAGCTGGCATCTTCAGGGAGTAAAGATCAGGTGCGAATAGCAGAGTAAATATCAGGTGCTTTTCAAAAGGTTTCTTCCTCCTTCTAATTCCTTCCTACCCTGAAAAACACCAAAAAAACCCCCCAAAAAACCCACTTGGCTATCTCTTAAGACGATGACACTATTTTGCTTGTGTGTGTCGAGTAATTTGTATGATGTCATCTTGACAACACTAGAAGGTTGACTTACTTTGCGAACAAAAAGTGTGGGAGGGAGGAGCTGCTCTGGGAATGAAGGATACCAGTGGGAAATTGCTAGAAATGCAATGACTGAATGCGGAAAATCAGGTTCCCTTGAATACTGTGGTGTCTGATTTCTAACGCTGGATTTATGTGCTGAGTTGTCTCCTCCCAATGCCCAGCTCATTCTTAGGCATTGAACATTAACTCTGCAAGGGCCAGCAAAAGTATTTTATTTTTTGAAATGAAATTTATAAATTTTAAATTTATGAAAATGTTTACATTTATAAATCTTAATTTTTTTTAAACAATTAGATTTTAAAACCTTTATTCGTAGAATAATCACTAACGTCAAGATTTTTGTTTTAGGTGAAAGAAGAGATGCTGTTTGAGGCCCTGGTTACCAGAAAGACAGTGACAGTAGGCGAGAAGCTGATCTTACCGTACAAACTAGCGGAGGTCTGTACATGATGCTTTTTATTAAAAGGGCAACTCTTGGGATGGTTTTCAATGCTTCGAGATACACGCTCAGCTCGGGTATAGTTTCTTTAAGTTTTTATTTTTTTACTTCAAAATAATGTAGGAGAAGCTAATGTGTATGAATCTAGAACATGATTGACTTTACCTTCTACGCTGTTCCTGGAAAGCAGGGTTGCACATTATTTTGTGACAGTCTTTAACTGTTTTAATGCCATACAGTTGTGTAAGTGTTCTCTGAAGCAGAATAGCATGCTGCTGAGTGTGTATGATACAAGTAGTAGTCTTCATACGTTGCTCCTTAAACCATAGCGGTGCTTCATCCCACAGCAGACTGGTGACGTAAGACCTCCAGGCAATTTTTGATGGGGTCCTATGTTAGTCATGATTCCTGTACAGGTGGAGCTGGAGATGCTCGGTGGAAGATTCCTGTTATCTTTTCATCAGACCTCTCACAACCTGGGTTCTCACATGATGCTTTGGAGTGGTCACAACTCCATCAGCTTCTCACAAACTTGAATGTAGTCTGTGCCGCTGCTAACTGCGGGGATGGCACTGCATGAAACGTGTAACTTCTCTGTTACGGTCTGGCTCAGGATTACAATGTCAGCAAACACGTGTTTTTTCTAAATATGTGATTTCCAGGAATTTTGAATTATAGTCTCTGGCTGGTAAACAGAAATACCTCTGTTTTTCTTCTTATATTCTCTGAAGTATATAAGCTCTATTCTGCTGCAATGCTTGTTTTGGCTGTTTCTGCATCCTAGTGTTCTTGTATCGCCCCCACCCCCCCAAGTTTAAGACCACTGAGTGTGGCACCACACCACGCTTGGTCCCTCAGTTCCCCCTTGTTCTCATATGGTTGTATGAGAATTTGCAACATCTTGAATAATGTCTCTGAGAACAGTCTGTTATGTCACAAATAGGTAAGCACATGATGCGTTGTCATTAGAGTCAGCTGTAGATATTTTGATTCCTTTTTTTTCCAGAGAGGGGAGAAAAAAAAAATTAATCTTTTCTCCCCTTTTGCGATTGTGTGTTTAAGCTCAGTAGCTGTTGCTGAGCTTTAATCTTTAAAAGTTAAGTGTTGCCTTCATGCAAGGCTTGAATCTCCCCTAACAAAGGGCACACAAATGCTCTTATTGCATCTTTATGATGGATGTATAATGGATGTGGTCTTTGTACTTTTTTCCTGCATCTTGGGCACAGACTTAAGAAATTACTAGAAAAGTTTAAAACATAGCTATAACAGCCCTTCTGCTGGAGGTTACTTCCCAACAGCTGTGATGATGGAACAACTTGCACCAGTGCACCTTCAACAACCTCGCTGCCAAACTTGGCAGGTTGGATTACATTGTTTCTTCTAATATTTTAACCTGGGCCACCAGGTTTTCCACTGAAACAGTGTAAAACAGTTTTACATGGATGCTCCTTCTGTTGAGATCAGAGCCCCTCTTGCTACCTAAAATGGCTGAGCATGAATTTCTCAAGTGCTTTCCAAAATGTTTTTGGTGATATCTCTGCTCACAAATCTCAAGTACTCACTCATAAAGGTTTGTCACCAATATTTAGTACAAGAAATGAAAGATCAGGGTGTGATGACTAGGGGAAGACAAAGGAGCACAAGGCTCTGATGGGAAAGGTTGATGTAATCTCCATGACGACATCATTTTGTAAGAAGCTGTGAATTGTGTTAAGAAAAGATAAGCACCACCCGTGCTTTTTATTCACTGCCCTTACAACATTAGCATCCTGACCACCAAATTTTATCCGACAGTGACCTCGGGTAGCAGGCTGACTACTGACTTGCTCATGCTCGACATACTAGAGCAGAATTTGAGATGCTCTAACTGGAACCTCAGTACAATAAGAGGTCATCTCCTGGTCTTTCTCTGGCTAGGGGAGTGGGAGAGGTGGCTTAGATTCAGATCCATCTGAATCAGGAAGGAAGAGTGGGATTCATTTGACATTTTCGGACTTTACAAAGAATACTGATGTCTGATAATCACACTCATGACTAATTGGACTCTTGGCAGTGTTGGGAAGCAATGGGCTGGTTGTGCTTCTTGTGTGTTTTACGAAAGAGCGTTATAGTTGGCTCAAGTGGATGGAGTGATTGAGGTTTTGAGGATTTTCAGACATGACTGTCCCACCGTGACTCGTATAACTCATAGGCAGCTGCATTCCTGATAAAGCAATGATGTACGTAGCAGCTACTTTATTTTCCAGATGCTAAAACACTTGATGTTTTTTGTATAGCTTGTTGATACACTGAAAGGTTCAGTGGAATTTGTCTGGAAAAGAGCGTACTGCGGTGGCTCTCAAAAAAGGATCGTAAAAATGTCATTTTGGCATCTGCTTGCTTTTTTACACCATCAAGAGGAGCAGCTTGGATCTACCAAGTGCCTTCCAAGGCTTTGAACGATTTTATATAGGCAGCCTGTGCGGTGTAGCAGTTACTAAAAGAAGAGCAAAAACTCAGCAAAAGAAGGAATTCTAAGAAATTTTATTTGGTTCTGAAACCTGTTGTCCAAACTGTGAGTGGAAATAGTAAATTATTGGGTTCTGTGGGTGAAGTGGGAATAAGCAGCATTGGGCTTCTACCTCCAACATCACCAATGAAATCACTCAGGATAGCGGGATGGTTTGTTGTTGAGGAGATTGTGTGTCTCCTGGTGGGGCCACTGGCTCTGTAGATGGAGCACCTGTAGACTCGGGTGTCTTGGTTGTCTTCTACCTCTTTATGAATTTTGGGTTATTAGCAAGGAGTTAGACGTATGGAACTTTAATCTGAAATAAACATTTTTATGTAAAACGCCTCAAGATCTTAGGATCTGGGTGGGTTCTTGAGCTTTGATGAGGTTCCTACGTGCATCTACTCCATACCACAGTGGCGCATATCGTATTGAGTACGGGTGGTTGGACTTGCCTGTAGCGGTTCAGGCTTTATCTCACTTTTTGTGCTCTGCACAGGGGCTGACATTTGCTGATCCCTTTCCTCAAACAGTGTTGGAATATATGTGGATGACAACGCAATGTAGGAATGCTTCCCATGAAATGGCTAATGCTAATATGATCATTCTATAATCACAGCCTGGCTGCTGTGAGATCTGTAACCTCAGGGTCCTGCCGTGACAATTGTCACTCCCCCTTAATAGTCTTGAATGGGCAAAAACAGAGGTGGCCTGGAATAATCCTTTCCTTCCGAGGTTTGGAAGCATCAGGCCTGAGATTGGACTTTATTATACCAAGTCAAGCCTTTTCGCTTCCACTTCCCCGAGCTGTAGCCCCACAAGCGCACAGAGAGGATGCCTTTGTTGGATTTGCAGTGATGCTGCATTCCTCTCTGTCTACATGCCTCCTGGCTGCATTGTTATTGTACACTGATTAGAAACACTGTGGTTTTGTGTCCTGTGGTTTGGGGCTTTTTTTTTTGAGCACTTGGCAACTCCTCATTTGAAACCTTCTTCTTCATGACAGTTATAAATTTGTATCAAGCTGTCTTCCTGGGTTTGTTCTGTTCATCTTTGCAATAATTTATGTAAAACTAGATACTTTATTATGGCGCATTTTGATGCTTGGATAAAAGGTATTGCAAAATGTCCGTGAATAGTATTTGTGGCAACAACTTGCAGCCGGACCTCCCAGCAGCCTGAAGCCTACAGTGTTGAAGATGACAGCTGCAATTAGCAACCGTCTCCTCTGCATTTATTCATATTGTACTGCTTATGACTTTTCTTGTTGGCTTTGCCCCCGTGGGTTGCGTGGGGCTTTGCGCCCATGGGTTGCGTTGGGTTTTGCCCCCATGGGTTATGTGCTGTTTTTATGTTAGGCAGAAATGTTGGCTTTGTCAACTCTGTTTCTTTTAATAAGTCAAGACTTCTTGAGTCTTGCCTGAGTACAATTGTTCTGCTGGATCACCTTGGAGGATCTATATCAGGTTGTTGATTTTAAGTGTTATACTGAAGTCCAACAAGAAGGTAGGATTCCAACAAAGCAGAAGCACTGCCCCATGGCTACAAAGGTGATTAGGGGACTGGAACATCTTTCTTATGAGGAAAGGCTGAGGGACTTAGGTCTCTTTGGTTTGAAGAAGAGAAGACTTAGAGGGGATCTCATCAATGCTTATCAATACTTAAAGGGAGGGTGCCAGGAGGATGGCACCAGTCTTTTTTCAGTGGTGCCCAGTGATAGGACAAGAGGTAACTGGCACAAACTTGAACATAGGAAGTTCCATCTAAACACGAGGAGGAACTTCTTTACTTTGAGGGTGGCAGAGCACTGGAACAGGCTGCCCAGAAAGGTGGTGGAGTCTCCGACTCTGGAGACATTCCAAATCTGCCTGCACGCCATCCTGTGCAACCTGCTCTAGGTGACCCTGCTCTGGCAGGGGGGTTGGACTAGATGATCTCCAGAGGTCCCTTCTAACCCCTGTGATTCTTGTACCAGCAGTTGCCAGTGCTGTTGTCTTCAGTTGAGCAAGTTCTTCCCAGTGTGTAGAGATTTTAGTTTACTCTGTTTTTCACAGGAGGATACATGATGCATGACAGCAGCACCTGCTCGAGCAGAGCTGTAGCCAGGAGCAGATAAACTGTTGTGAACTGAGCTCCCATTTCAAGCTGTGATCTGTTGTTTCTTGGTTCGTAGTCAGTGCCTGTCCTCAGGGTATTACAAGGATTATGGAATGACCTTGTGGCTCTTCAGGAAGACCCTGCAACGCGTGAAGTGCCATCAGGTTTTTCTGATCATTCAGTAAATCATGGTGTAATTTTAGGAGGTTGTGTCTGACCTTGGTATTAACATTTGGGTACAGGCCCATGTTGCTGGAGCTACTGGTATTTCTGAAACTAAGGGGAGGCAGTCAAGGAGAGACCTGATTTTGAAGGTAAAAAATCAATGCTGCTTTGTAGTTGCAACCCCTCCTTGCTGCAGCACCAACGGCAAACATAGGCTTGATTGTAGACCCCATGCAGCGCTGCGAGGAGAGCTGCCTGTCTACTCTCGATCTGCATCTCCAGCGCTTGTCGAAATGTAAATGAGCAAGGACACCACATCCTTAAATAATGCTTATATTTTCCTCTGGCAGCTGCCTCTTATCTTCAGAGCCACGCTGGCTTGTCTGCCACAGAGCTGCCTCCTGGAACCATTCATTTTTCCTTTTATAGTAGCCGGATGGTATTTTAATGCAGTGTTTGAAATGACTCCGTAATTTGGGCTAGCACTAAGGTTTAGAAGCTTTACACTGTAGATAAACTTAGGAAAAAAGGCTGCATGGACATAAGGGCTGCAGTTGTGTTCAGAGGTCTTGGTTCGTTGTCCAAAACAGCTGCTAATGTCTTTATTGGCAGCGAGATGGTGAATTAACAGAGCTAGCATCATTTAATGGATTTCCAGAGAAATCATGGCATATCCATGCAGGGTCAGGGCAGTATTTGGTAACAGCAAGCTGGCCAAGTCCACTTCTTTCAGGTGTCACATTCAGTCCACAGTTCAGGTATCTGAAAGAAAAAACCAAAACAAAACAGACACGCTGAATATTAAGCGGCTTGACTGATGTTTGGTAGGAGACATGCAGCCAATGCAGGAGCATAGCACTTTAATCAAATCTTTATGGAGAACTTGGGCTTTGTTAAAAATCTTCCTCTTATTCCTGCCTGTAATCTGAGCATCATTTTAGGCTTAATCTGTGCAAGGAACTGCCTTTCTCGGCCACATCTGTCTTCCTGCTTTTTTCTAAATAATTCAAAGAATTCAGTTGGGTTTTTTTTTCTATCTCAGCCTACTGCAAGGCTCCAAGGCCATTAGTTGATGCCTTGACAAATACAGTCATATACCTCTCTCAAAACCATTCGACATCTTGACTGGTGGTTCTCACTCCCCCTTTCCGTTGTGCCAGAGATGAGCCCTGTGTCTGAGCTCCTCAACCATCCCCACTTTGTTTCCATCCTGTTTGTTCTGCTTATCAGGCTGGCATCTGTCACCTGCCTCTCTGTTTTTCACCAGTCTGTGCATTTTTTCTGTGTTCTTCATCGGATGAGGAAAAACTCATTATCCGAGTAAATACATCTGTTAGTGAATCCTCTTTTACATCCCTCCAGAAAACAGGGTTTTTCCATGTTGCTTTCAATTCATTTAGTTCTGTTGGTATTTCTTAAGCTAATGATTTTGCATAAAGACTTTGTTTTAACAGATCTTTATAATTTTCAGCCATTTGTAACCAAGGGCGTTTTATCCCTAAGGGTTAGTTAATGAATCAATTCACACTTTCGGACAAAGTCTGATGTGAAATTGCCCAACAGAAGGGAAATCAAAGATGTGAGACAACTTCTTGTGCTACAAGTGACCTGATTCTTCCCTTCCTTTAATTTTGGAAAGCTGTTAGGAGCTGTTTGTTTGATGTGATGAGTGTCACCATAAATATGTCTTGTATTTAACTTAACATTTATTCATACTCCTAAGTGGAAAATGGCTATCTTAAAAACCAGAGGAACTGAAAGGGACTGAGTTGTATGGCCAGGGAGGTCCCTGTAAGCAGATGCTGTGGAGCACAAAAAAAAAAAAAAAAAGAGATATGTTATTTACTGCCCCTATGGCACTCTTCTGTATTGTAATTGCAAGAGTTGGGATGCAAACATATTTTTTTAAGTCCCTCTGCAGTGCCCTAAGCATCCTTTGTTCTTGGGGTCTGCTAAAACTCTATGTAATGCCAAGATAGTTTGAAAATTTTTATTCGCAAGCTTTTATAGGATATAGTGTGCCGTCATATCTTTGCTGAAATGCCTATATGCTATTTAGCAAATGAGTGTTACATGCAGGTGGTTATGTGGCCACGGAAGGACACCACTGAACTGTTCTGTGATGGTGTGCAGAGCACCCAAACTGCAACTGAATCTGTGAAATGCTTTTTATTCTGCATAAATGTGTGCAGCTATAGGTCTGTGTGGACTCTGCTCAAGGCCAGGTTGGATAAGGCTTTGAGCAACCAGGCCTACTAGGAGGTGTCCTTGCCCATGGCAGGGGGGCTGGAACTGGATGATCTTTAAGGTCCCTTCCAACCCAAACCATTCTGTGATTCTATGATTAGTTAGAAAAGCACTTATGCAATTCAGGTCAGATTTGCTGACAAAAATATTCAGTCTCCTGAAAATCTGCTACTCGCAGAGGGTAATTAACATCAAACCCATGTTTTTAGCGTGACAGTAAAGCAGGAGAAGACAGTTCAGGTCTTCTGCCTGCCTTTTCTGAGTGCTGTGCAGCCTTGCTCCGTCCTGTCATCAAGTCAGATGTTCGTCATCCCTGGGTCTGTGCTGCCTCAATTAGCTGACCTAGAGAGGGTCCTTGGAGTGGAAGGAGAGTGGATTTGTGTCCTTTTGCTAAGTTCAGTAGCAGTCTAGTAGACAGCAGCATTGGGCTGTGTGGAGAAAGGGGGAGAGGAGGGAAACTTTGCCCTGGAGCAGTGGGGCAGGCACATCTCTCCTTTCTGGTGGCACAAAGCCATTAGATTTTTTTTTTTCATGTCATAATATGTCACTTCACCCTCACCTTCTTTACATGGGATGGATTTCTTGCTGATGAATACAAGGCTTTCTGCACGTTTGTGAATAACCATCACAAGATGGTTATTTCAGACGATAAACCGTGCTGTGTTAGTGAGTTGAACTTGGGGAAGAGAACATTTAATTTTCAGCATGGAAACAGTTAATTGGGAGAGACATAAGATAGAGGAGCCTTGCAGAGCAGACATTAACAAGGGGAAAAAAGTATTTCATTACAGCAAAGAGCTGAATGACGTTTCATTAGCTTACATACTAGTAGTGGTACTGTCTAATGCCTTTTTCAGGCCATTATAAAGAGAAAAGGAATGGAGTTCCAGGGCCAAATGGTGGAACATTACCTAAGATGTTAAAAAAAAAAAAAAAAATCTAACGGAAAAGATCATAGTTGCAACTAATCATGAACATTTAACTGACTGAAAATATTGGAGGAGAAAAAGTGGGAAGCAGACAAAATAATTAATAGCATGAAGAAAGTGGAATGAAAATTCTCAGTCTTGAAGTATGAGGCCAAGGACACTTAATGGAATAGAAAGTATCAAAACTGCTGGAAGCACCTACTTATGCCAAACCCCATTAGCTTAGAAGACTTGTTGTCACCACAGGTTATTAGCATGAGGAGCTTAGCAGGATTCCTTTGAAGTCCTGGTACGTTGATGAGTGCGTTCAGAATTAACAGAAAAATATTAATAGAATAAAACTGAAACCCCACAAACCTTTTAAGAGCCAGGCAAGCGTCTCTGCTTCAGGATGTGAGGGCAACCTGTCAGTGTAGAACTTTTGTTCTACAGTGTAGAACCAGAAAGAAACTTTTTCGTGGGGTTAGGTTTCTCATTTTTCCCTTCAAAATGCAAGGAACAGCTGTGCTTGGTGACAGAATATGGATTAGATGAAGCTAGGGGTTTTATGGGACTGGTGTCCTGCACGTATTCCTTCATGGGATGCAGCATCCTTCCGTTATTAGGAAGACAGAGTCCATCAACGTTGGGTCTTTTTTTTTTTTTTCCTAACCTGTTTCGATGTTTTTTTCACATGATGATATGGTTATATGCCCTGACATTTCCATGAAGCAGTGCATGGGATTTGATGCCGAGATCTGGCTGAATGGAGCTGACATCTACAAGGATCTTCCAAACCTGCAGAACTTCATGGTTGACAATGTACATCTGAACATCCTGGGAACCCATGTTATGGTTACTCTTCTCTTCTGTGCCACCATGGAAATTCTTGTGTGTTTGTTGTGTTCGTACTGTTTATTTGGCACTAGTATCTGGGGAAAAAGGAAGGAAGACTCTCAGATGTCAAGATTTCTGAGCAGAGTCCAAAATAAGGACTTTAAGAAGGGAAATGCTGACTTTCCATGCACTGCTCTGCCCGTAATCAACCTCCCCTCTCCAACTGCCCTTTCTGTCATCAAATCCATTCTTGACTCTTTAAAAGCTTCCTTTAATTACATCTGATTACTGAAAAGACGCTTTAATTTCACACCTTTTGTTACTTAAATTCAGGCTAAACTCATGTGAAAAGTTTTATAAGTATAGAAACAAACCATTCCTGGGTTAGGAAGTCAGCTCTTCCCATGCAGGGATGTAATTTTGGTGCAGTTGCTTGGAATATGGGATTTTTTTTCTATATAATCTCAATCTGTTTAAATTCAGGTTATTTTCTTCTCAGCTGTTTATCAACACTTGATGTAGGAGGAGGTGTAGGAGCTCCATGGCTGTACAGGATCTGTTGTGTAGACTTTGCCTCTACAGCTGTAGCAGCTGAGGTGTGGCAAGAAATCATTTCTCGCTGAGGAAGCTTGCCAAAAAAACCCAAAACAAGCCTGTAGTGAAGGTGATGATACACTGGCAGAACAAGTTTTTCTACGATAGTGTCTTCCGCTTGGGAAGGGCCAACAGACAAGCAAGATTTAGCTTATGAAAGCTCAAGTGCTATTTTTGGTGGTGCGTTGGGCTTCACAGTAGGAATGCCTGTGAAGCGGTGAGCACATTTTCCTAAATGTAGCCTACAGGTTCCTTCTCAGGTCAGGTCATGCATCTATTTCTTGTACCACTAAGTAACCTATTAATTTATTTATGTGCCAGTTTGGCTGTGAAAACACGGTCTAAGTGAGATCTCAGTTCATGCTTTTGATAGACTCTGGATGAATGTAGGTGAAGGAAAACACTTTTTTGTTTGAAAAAAGTGTTTGAAACCTTTCCCATCAGTGGACCCTTCAAATTTGGCTGCCTGGTGACTCTGTTCTTCTGCAGCTCTTTTTGGTGGGCTCACGATTGCTGTGTGGGAACACCTGTCAGTAGGAATGGTCCCTACCATCTTTTCCTCTGTGGGGAGAAGCGAGAACTATGGACTCATTTTCTGGAAGAGTTTTATTTCAGGAAAGAGAGAGGATTTTTTTTTTTTTGCTTCTTTTGATTTGTTACAGATGACATTTTCTAACCACACTGTCCAAATCAGAAGGCTGAAGGCTTTGACTGAAATCTTTTTAGGAAAATGGCACTTGTAACCGCATGACTCCACAGTTGAGACTTTGAGAAAATCACTAGCAAGATTTTTGTTGGTTTCATTTGTTTTTGACTGTTACATGGGTGCATTTTCTGAAAGGCGTGAGCACAGCATATTACAGCTATTCAGCTATGCTATGGCAATATTACAGACGGGGACTTGCAAAACATCTCTAAAAATAAATAGCAGCGGGCTCTACTCTGTGATGGGGATGACAGGCCTCCCATCTGTCCTCTTCCAAGTCCTGCCTACCACCAGCTGAGTTACAATAGTTAGGTCGTCGACACCCACAGAAGACATTGTTCTTGTTTCAGATTTTCCACTTCATTTTCCCTATTAACATCCATCTAACGATGGGAGGATGAGTAAGGAAGCAGGAAGGTTGCAGGAGCGTGCTGGCAGTTCTGCGTTATTCCTCAGGAGCTGTGTTAGCACAGGAACGGCGTGAGCCATTTCAGTGGGAACATACGCAAGATAGGGAGCGGCATTAGGATGAACACATTAACCCATGTTGTAAAGAGTGCAATGACATTAAAAATGTTTTTAATGATAATTTAAAAACATAATTAATGATTAATGGTTTCTTATTTCCTAGAGTAGCAGGTAAGCTAGTAGCTCTGAAGGGCTTTCTTGTCAACCTGATGATACATCGATGCAGGAAGATTGTCTCACTGGACAAATCCATTGATTTGGCTTCTGCCATTGTGGTTGGGATTTTTTGGGAAAAGTGTCAGCAAAAATACCTCCGAGTAGTACAGACTGGCAGGTTGGGGATGGAACTTTGTCCAAGGAAGGTGAATGAAGGTTCTGGGAAACTGGTACTAGAGAAAGGAGAACACAAGAAGCATTTAAAAAGAGATATTTGGTATGTAAAGACAGAAATTAGTACCCAAAAAATCTCTCTGAATCTGAAAATTTATAAAAAAACCTTTATAACTGGTTTAGTGAAAAAGATTCTTCTTATTTCAGTGTTGTGTTGGAGAACGATTGGGTATTGTGTTGTAATGACATTCCAGTCTATTTTTTCTCATTGTAAAATCCACCTATACGTTCTGGAAAACATCATTGACACTTGCATCTCTTGGATAAAATCTGTTGGCAGGACACTCCGCTGCCTCCCATCTCCGGGGTGATAGTGGAAGGTTTCTGCTGGGACATGGCGGCCAGCTGAGAAGGCAGGAGCCAGCAGTTGTGATAGTGGAAGGCTTAGTGGGGATTTTTGTTTTTCGGGGGTTTTTTTTGCAGGTACATTCATAGAAATAAAAAATAAATGAGCCTTTGCAGAAAGTTTATAGCATTTTTAAGTGAACTTTTCTTTTTTTTTTTTTTTCTTGTGATTAGACTCCTCTTGCATTTTTCACTCCTCTTTTTCCAATGATGCTTTTAAAGATATTTTTCCTCCTCCTTAATCAAACGTAAAAATCGTAAAAAAACCTTTTTGCAGGCTGGAGTCAGCATGATGCCGTAATGATTCAAGTTCTCTTAGGAAAAACAAAGACGAGAATGACAGGATTTTAATATGATGCTAAGATAAAATACGAGTATGGAAAATTACATCATACTTATCCAGCCCCAGTATGATATAATACTCCTTGATGCCAAGATAGGGATTAAGCTGGAGTCTGATATCCTGCAAGAGTACTTTTCTCTGGGTGTAAAGCCTCTCTTAAGAAAAAAAAAAAAAAGCTAAGCCTGCTTGTCTCAGCCTCTGTCCTGTGACCCAACGAGGAACCACAAAAGCTGCTTCATCTATCTCCTGCCGCAGGACACGGCTGTGAATGTAAACCAGACGCACGATCTATACGGTCATAAATAGAAAGCGAGCAGAACGGCAGGAAACCATAATTCTCCGTGCGCACACACGTGTGACTTGAGACCCACTGAATAGGCTGAACCTGATGTGAGATACGAGTGAGACACTAAAACCTGTGTTTGGGCAAAAAGAGGGATTTAGACCTTGCCTAATTCCAGCAAATTAAAGTTATCTGTTTTTTTCAAATCCAGAAATGTTCTCCCAACTTCGGTGGTGAGCCATAGAGAGGATGTGATGCGCCGGCAGGTTTTGTATGCGGTGCTACTATACTTTATCACCATCCTTCTTGTTTTCTACTCCTTCTCTTATTTAGCTTTGCTTCACAGCTATGTGTCTCTCCCTTCCTTAGATGTTACTCCATCTCAGATCAGGAGTGACAGACCAAAAGCCATCCCTTGGCTGTTGTTCTCCTGTCCGTACAGCTACAAACCCAAGCTGAAGCCACCTTACATACATTTTTTTTTTCAGCCCTCGTGGAGCAGTAACAGTGTCAGAGATAAAAATTGGATTCTAGTAGTATTTCAGTACATGCTGTGGCTACTTCTCTGACACTAGCACCCTATTCAAATGAAATTATATTTTGAGTCTGTTTTATTTAATCACGTAATTCATGATTGCTGCAGAGATCATCATCCCCAAGATGCCTGTGTGTGCTGTTTTCAATTGACTGCGTGTCCAGTTCAAGACTTACTGAGATTACAGAGGATTGGCTTCTGTCCCTGTTCATCAGACCCCTTTATGAGATACAAATCAGCTTGAATTGCTCTTGGTTTTGCTTGTTCTAATCTCAGATAAATCCTGTCCCTAGTAGTGGCATATCTCTTCACACTGGCTAAGCATTGCTAATATTTATTTTAAAAAAAAAAAAGGTGGTAAGTGTGAATTTTTTTAGGACAGAGACTGATCTATTTCATCATTTACTCAAGCATGCAGCGTAATTTTGTTGAATAGAAACTTTGAGTCAAATAAGTAAACAAATACACTTTTTTCCTGATCCCCCCCCTCCCCATTTGAAAATTATATATATCACTCAAACCCACAGAAGTGGTTGAAGGAGGGAGGCATCATCAGAAAATGTTAGGTAAATACCATGGGCAAAATTCAGTATGCATTAAAACGTGTTTTTTTCCTCTGAGTCATCTTGGAATAAGACATTTGTGTTACAGTAAGTACAAATGTAATTATTAAGCCAAATTTCACCTTAGAGAATAGATGGGGGAGAAATAGGAATGGCTGATAGGGATTTTAAAACAGACATCAAATGATAGCAAAAATTAAATCCTGTGTATGATTAAAGGTCACTAAATTATTTTTTTGGTTATATATCAACAGGTTCCTGGGATTTAGTGCCAAATCCTTGTGAGCAGAAATGCCAGTTGATTCATTGGGTAATGCACTGAAAAATTATTCCACATATTTAAAGAAAAACAAACAAACAAAGCCCCCATAGAGCCACTAAAAATACGTATACGGATTTGATTTTTGGAGGGATTTCCTGAACAGGAAGAATCCTAGTTCTGCTTTTTTTTTTTTTTTGTCTGAATATTTCTTTGGAAGCACCTTTCATCCTTGTATAGAAATTATAGGAAGTCTATCAAAGGCCCTAAGGGACAAGGGGATATTTCCTTTCTTCCTGTGTTCGTATCTTATTTCCTGAAGAGAAGAGGAATCTCTGTTTCTGTTCTACAAAAGCAGAAAATGTATTTTGTGGTGCCTGGCTTTACTTAAAGAACTTCACTCCTGTCTTTGTGTTTTACATCAAGTGTTGCAAACTTTGCACTCGGAAAGAAACGTTTCTTGCCATCCTGGAATTACTCTAATTGTTTTTTTGTAAGTATTTGTTGATATGGGTCTGAAAGGAGAGCGTACATTTCTTGTTTTCTTCCTAGAGGGCAGGAAACACCCGCAGACATGTGTGTTCATGTAAGTGTTACGGAAGAGCTGTTGGGTCACTAGGAGAGGAAAAATCCATAGGTAGTTTCTACGGCTCTATCGAGGTCGTTCCTATTTTAACAAATAAATTTTTGGAGACTATTGCAAGTTCTTATTGGGAAGTTTGCAAAGAGAGTAGCTTGTAAAGATTCTTTTGGGGATGGGCGGAAGTTTTGCATTTGTAGGGAAAACACAGATGCTGGCAACGCGTTTATCCAGTGGGAGCAAGTAACATTGGTAATGTCCATCATAAGATAAACGCACACACGGCCTCTAGGGGAAATGCTGAAAAACTGGAGGGAGAAAGGACTATGACCAACAAGGCAAAAAGTCTTCTAGACTAACAACAAAGGAACAAGTCGTCATTGTCTTCTAACAAGTCTTCTCTTCTCGATCTAATGAGTTTTCCAGAGTTGTGCCTGAGAAATGGCATTTAAACATCCTGTTTTCAAGTACTTTAGAAATTCTGGAATGGGTGCACTGACTTCGATCCCAAGTCTGCGTTGTCCCCTGGTGAAAAATTGGAGAGGATTTAACAGCATTATGTTGACTGAAAATTGTTGGAGGTATCATAACATCCCAGTTGACCAACCGAGTCGTTCAGCATGTCCTTATGGGTGTTTCATAGATTTGCATAATGCTGAAGAAAGAGGATAAGGGTTGCACACTGTCACAGTTAATAAACTCTATAGGGTTTTAACCCTCATTAGGGCTTTAATTCGGTTTGGTGCTTACGCTTACTCTCCAGTTCTACTTTTTAAGTCCAGTTCTCATTAACTGAGTCTGTACTTAGGAACTTGGGTCCAAAAATCCGGCTCTGGGTGCATGCACCCTTCATAAGCTGAATTTTTTACAACAGTGACTCAAAATAGATTGCTGCTCTCCAGTATGCATGCGTTAAAGGGCATTTTTTCTGTGCAAAATGGTCTTTGGGTTTTTCTGCCTCACTATTCTGCGTGTGGTGCCTCCTACAGTCAGGAGGTAGTAGTGACGGAGTGATGCTCAGCATCCCTCCTGAGCAAACTCAGTGGCTGTTAAAATGTAATGTTAATTGCTTTTTTGATGAACTGGTCATAAGAGCTGCCAGTACCAAAAAAAATCGATCACCCATCCTTTCTGTTCTGTTTGTCCAGGATCAGTCTATCTCATCCTTTGCATTAGCCGTGAGGAAAGATGGGCAGGTCTCTCCATGAGCTAAGATGTTTTAAGTCTTTAGAGGTCTGTAGCTGGCTCTTAATTACCACTTGGGAATCATTTCTTACCCAGAATTGATCAGTGCATCAATATCATGCCCTTCTAAGTGATAACAAAAGAGATGAGCTTTGCATTCCTTTGCTTCTGCCGCCTTCTAATTTTCTGAGTCTCTGTGTCGAGTGGTGCACTGCACAGAAATGGTTATTTATTTTGGGCAGGCTTTTTTTAAACAAAATGCTAATGGAATTATTAATGCTGATTACAAGAGCCCTTCGTGCTATGTTTTTGTTTGCATCCAAGATGTTTGAAGTTGAATGTCAGAGGCCAGTTGCCAGTCTATGGTTGGTTTGGTTTGGATGGAGTATCTGGGGAGGAGATCTGGCTTTTGCATTTGAATATCACTCTGGATCTCCCTGGAGCTAGTGGGGTCCACGGTCCTGAAAATGCTTGGCTATGGAAGTGTTTGATTAAACCCATGTAGCTTCCAGAAGCATCTTGATGGCTTTTTCTTCAGCAGGATCCATTTGCTTTCTGCTACCTGGGATCTGCAATCACTGGGATACTGCGGCAATTATGCACAATACACCAGTGCTCTTTGCCTTTCAAAGCCCTTCAGTGTTTGTTTCCACCCATCCTCTATTCTCCAGGCTTTATTTATTTCCCTCCATCTGAAAAACTTAAGAATATTTGAGGTTTTGTTTTTAGAATTTAACTATTGCTTGCTCTTGCTCAAATACAAGGTTAGTCAACAATATAAACACTGAATCCAATAAGGATTGCAGATGGTACGCTGGGGAACTTTTTGTCCCAGTAGACCATGCAAAAATGTCTGTAAAAGGTTAGCTGGGCATCTGCCGGGAGGGCAGGTCGCCACTGTGGCCTTCAGGGTCTGCAGTGGCACTGGAGGGGGAGAAGCTGGAGTCAACAGAACAAAGACCAAGGGCTCTGTCTGCTGGTTTGTGGGCATCTCTTCACTGTTCAAAGTCATCTGTTGGTTTTACAAGGAGCCAATGTCAAAAGGCAGGGCAGAGCTTGGCATCTCTTCTCTACTGGGCTGTGCCAAGAAGAGCTATGTTTGGTAAGGGTATCTTGAATTAAGCTGTCACTGAGGACCAAACCCATCCATGCGTATAAATAAAAGGTAGATTGAGCTCAGCTCAGTTGTGGTGGGCCACCTTGATGACAGCCCGCGTTCAATTCAGGATGTAATTTGGGATAGAAGATTCCCCGTTAGATTACACACTAGTAGATACTTATGTCTTAAATGCTGATGTTGCCCCTACAACAACCACCTGTTCTTTACCTCAAAGAGCCGAGCTGGAGATTTCTCCTGGTTTTGGCTCTAGGACCAAGTCCGGAGTCTAGATGATTTGTGACATTGCAGTGCTAGTGTGGACTTTGCACAAATACAAGCCTGAGTTTTACTATTTGTGGCAGCCCTGCAGCTCCAAGAAGACCCAGGGAGACATGCAGGGGAAGGACCTGAGGTTTGAAAAGAAATTGAAAGTAAGAAGAGGTTCTTTTCTGATGAGTTTTTCGGTCAGTACATCCATTGCCTGAGCTTTACAGCAAAGGGGCCCATCCGCTGTGAAGCGCTACATTTGTGGCAGTCCATTTTTTTTTTTTTTTTTTTTCAATATTTAAAGCCAAAAAATTCAACTGGCAGGTTGTAGCATGAAAGTACTCCCTTTGATTGATTGATTGATTTTTTTTTTTTAAAAGCCAAGTCGTGGCAGGGTGAGTAAAAAGTTGCTGGTTGGAACTAGATGATCTTTAAGGTCCCTTCAAACCTAAACCATTCTATGATTGTATGAAACCAGGGGTTTAGGAAGTGAAAAGGATGCCTTAATCTTGGTTATCTATGTGTAAGCTGTTGTGGTTTCTGAATAGGTAGTGAAGTGAAAGAAACCATAATTCTGGCATTTATTAAAAATATGATGTTGTTTCCTGAGAGAGGTACTGGCTCTGGCTGTCCAGCCCCCTGCATAGGCTTTAACAGCAGCAAATGGCAGCAGGGGGGGGGGGGGGGGGGG
>VFFE01006526.1:332678-359036 GCA_008921705.1 Burhinus oedicnemus
GTATATTAAAATACCACCCTTTTACATCATCGCATACAGCTTTTTTCTGGTTTTTGCTCTTCGTGAGTCATTGCTTCTGCGGGAGAAGGTAGTATGGTACTGTGTAATGCAAAGGCAGTATTGTTATGACAAAGCAGTCTGTCAAATTAAAGTTTCATAGATAAATTTTTAAAATACTGATTTTTGGAATTTGGTTGCAACCACCAGAACTATTTTTTAGGGGAAGAGAATAAAACTTTAATTTTCTTTTTTTCTTTTAAGGCAGGCCCACAAATTAGAGTGTCAATGCCTTTATTTATTTGTTTTTTTATTTTTTATTTGACTCCCTGCTTTTTCCATTTATAAGTTTTGGGGGAGTTCTAACCCTTTTGCTTTCCCTGGATTATCCTGGGTACGAGACGATATTTTGAATAATGCCAGCAGAAAAAGACCTTTACTAAGGGTTTCAAATCTCAGCTGAGTGCAGAATAGCAGGAGTAAGAGATCCTGGAGATCCTGGGGAGCATGGTGGTGATGCTCCAGGGACGGCAGCAGATGGAAGATGTGCTTGTATGTGTTTAAAGCGTTTGTAATCTTATGAATTAAGAATCTACTGAACTTATGCAACTGTGTTTTACAGAGGCTTTTAATTTAAGCAAGTTTGGTTTTCTTACATTATATCTTTCCCATCTCTAAAACACAGGCTGTCGCTGCCGAAACTGTAAGTCCTTGCTCCAAAACACTTCAAAGAGAGATTTTAATTCTTAAGTCTGTCTTCCTCTTCTTCCTTTTGGCAGAAGATGTTTCCAAAAGTATGTCTGTTTTTAAGGTAGCCTGAATCCGATATCCATCATGAAAACTATCAAGCTGATTAATTTGGCAATGCAATCTTATGAAGAACCCCAAATATCTTGTATCAGGATCTTAGCAAAAGCTGGTCAACCCCAACAACTGGCAGTACTACCACATAATAAATAAAATATTTATCCTTGCTAGCCTGATATGCAGGAAACCTATTGATTAAAACCTTGTCTTCAGCTTATTTCCTGAATCGCCAAGTTAAAGTGCGTTTGATCTATTTTGATTTTGAATCAGCAATATTTTTGTGTGCATGCAAGATGTTGTGCTCGCTTTGATCCCGGAGAGATTTGTTTTGGCGTTGCAAGAGCTATTTTTATTTTGCTTTGTGAGCAAAATAGAAATGGTTTGAGGAGTGCCACTGTGTTCTAGATCTGCCTAAATGTCACGTAAGACTTGCAGAAGAGACAAAAAGCTGTAGGTGACTACCTGAAGACGAGCCATATGTAATGTGTGCTATATGTTTCAGAGAATATTAATATTTAATATATGTAGGATAATAAATGCGTGAATTAATAAATACCCCAGTAAATATAGAAACAAATGTTTAAGTGCTTATTTTAAATGCTTTGCTGCATAGGAGTGGATGTAAGCGCATAGTACAATCCTTTCTTGAATAACAAGCCTGTAATTACAAGAAGAATATCCTGAATATTGCCTACCAGGTCGTGATGCGAACAGCAGGGACAGTTGGGCACACACAGCATCCTTCACCTGCCGCTCCTCGGCAGCTTTACCTGGTTAACAGAGAAAATAAGAGCGAGACATATTGAAAGGGACAAACTGCTGTACAGGTTTTCTTTTCTTTTTTTTTTTTTTATTTCCAGGGGCTTATGGACTAGTGGTATTTTAAACTGTCTGCATGGTGGCATATGGTAATGCAAGACGAATGGCTGAAATTAAAAATGAAAGTGGAAAGCTTGTTTTCAAAGTTGACTATTTAAACAATCTGGGGGGAAACATGAAATCATACTCTTGAAATTGCAGCAGCTCCTTAATTTGAAAAGAAGCCATGTTCCCTGATGGTCCTCACATTAGTTAATTTGACATCTATAGTGAGGGGCTTTATCTATAATGTAACGTCATCCAGGCTCTATTCTAAAGAACAAATACTCCACTGAAATGAAAAAAAACCCTAAAAACTTGAGTCATATAAAATAAATCTATTTATGTCTCTGCTGGTATTTTATAAATGGATGTTGCATGAAGGCAAAGTGCTGTCTTCAGCTCTTCAAGCCAATTAAAAATATCTCATTTTAGAATGCTGCTGCTGGTTTGAATACCATGGACTTCATTCCCAGCACTGGTGGACATTGCTCCCCACGAGTAGGTCCGTCACGGTATGGTGGGGTGAGCTTGGAGAGCTGCTTTTGGGGTGACCCTATAGCACCCAGGAGTACTGGAACAATTTGGGTGTTGGAAACCAGATTTCTTTGCTGTATGTGTGGTGAAAATCCTGCCAGGAGGGGACCACAGGTACGATGAGGCAATGCGAGTGTCCTGGTTTTGGCCCTGCTGCATTTCATTGTCTGTGAGAGCGTGTGGAGCGAAGTGCTGTTTACACTACCACAACTCCACTGTGACGGCGTGTCTGTCGAGGAGTTATCTGGATTTGTCTCTGACAGAGAGAAGAAATTGGCTTATAAGGAGCCAAAAAATTTGCAAATGAGATCCATGTGTACGTGTGCTCCACCCCCCTATATTCTCTATACATTGCTTTGCCAGGAGTTTCCCACCAGCTCTTATGATACCGTCATCACTTCTAAAAATAACTATTGAAGAATTTGAGATCTGGGCCGTTGATCACGTTTTTGGGTCCCAAGCATAGCAAGGAGAGCAGCTTTTCATGGGCTTCCCAGCTTGCCATGTAGCCGAGCCCGTCTTGGGAAGAAGAGAGTGATGGCTTATAGCCCACCCTGCACATCCCTGGAGGAACCAGGGCAATGCTAGGGTGGTGCAGACTTAATGATTTCCTCGTCTATTTTAGAAAAAAAGAGGGAAATTCAGCACTAAAGTCCTGCACATCCCCTGTAGCCTCTAATAAAAGGGAGAAGGAAAGGTATTGCAATATAAACCTGTACATGACTGTATAGAGGAAACGATGCCGTTCTTCGTTGGCTTTAAATAGAGATGGTTTTTGTTTTTAATTGCATGCCTTTGTGTTGGAGCAGTTAATTGGGCTGGTTTATGCTAGGACAAGGCATTACGGCAGCGATAAACGTTTCTGGGTCTTGGCCTTTGTCTTTCCCCAGAGACTGATTTTTCTGGTGTTCGCTGAAATATTCCCCCACATTTTGGGAAAAGGTAAAAAAATATAAACAGCGGCAAAAAAAACTCCAAACCAACCCATGTTGCTTGTAATAAAAACAGCAAAAAAATCCTTCCCAAAACCTTTTATTTAGTAAAGGGAATTAAAAACAGTTACTGGAAACTTGACCTGTTTGCATTTCTAAATGCCGGACGCTTTCCAACACTTACTGGATAACTCAGACATTTCAACAGCTCACACTCGGTCTTTAAAAGCGCTATTTTGGTCTGTGCTACAACAAATCATTTTGGTCTCATTGCTCATATATTTTCATTGTACGCTTGTTTTCGGTTTGTAGCAATGAATTTTGGGGGGCGAGTGAGTAATTCCTTCTTAATTGTTGCAATATTTTGTAATTATCCTTGCAGCGTGGCTTCTCTGACAGCGTTTTGTTGCAATGGTTAGCAGCATATGGAGGCTTACGTACACTGTGAGCTTGAGAGCATCCTCAGGCTGGTGTGGTTGGGATCACGGCTGGAGTCATGGACCACATTACTGCCTTCTGCTCCAACTCGCGAGGGAGAGAAAGCAAAGCCCCGTACCGAATTAATTGCATGTTAAGAGCAAAAAGTTAGCAGAACAGCACATAATCATGCTAAAAGATGCTATTACAAAAAATCCAAGGAAAAAGAGGTGGGAACAAGCTAATGGAAGATAAATGATGCTACATGAGCTTTATTCTTTTGCTCTGAGTCAGTGAAATAAGGCCACCTGGATGATGTACCTTGATGGGACAATTGGTGAGAAGGATTTCAAGGCAATGCGTGACAAGCACCCAGTTTGTTAGAGTTGAAGGTTTTATTGAAATAGTTATGTATGTAGGTGCCTGTCCCAAAGCACACGTGTTTGGGAAAATGCAGCCTGGGTACCCTCCTTTGATCTTGGTTTTCATCACTGTTGATCAAGCAAAATCCTTTTGCATTGTGGCTGAGAGCACTGTGGTGGGGATGGCACTTCAGAGGTATTATCATTCCCCTTTCTAGGAGAGCTGTTGGAGGAATAGTGAATCTGCCTGCCGTGATTTGTAACTCCTGTTGGCAGTACCTGGAAAACTTCAAGTTTTCAGTAACATTCACAGATTTATAATAGGGGTTTTAGCCTCCCTCTTTGCAAGCCTTGTGCTGGTACCAGGCGCTGCCTGCCCCAGCGTGGGCTTTCACATTGCTTCCTACTGTTGCTGTGCAATATCCATCCTCTTTCCTTCTCCCCAAATAAACTCTGTGAGGATCTTGGTGAAGTTAAATATGTATTTTTTTTATATATACACTTATTTTTTTCCTTTTGCCGCCAGTGATGGGATTTATGGTGTGATCTTGTGCATCATCCACTTGAATGCACCAATGGAAACCAAGCCAAAGTCAGGGGGCGCATCTCATGGCCCTGGCATTGCAACCAACTCCTGATGGCATCAGGACTGTTGGCGTGTGCAGCATAAATTAAAACAGTAGACAAAAGCTTTGGCAAGGGGGAAGTATGAACGCTGGACGTGGGATCTTGAGAAGCAAAACCCAATAAGTGCAGAGTAGGAATTTTTTCCAGTCGCCTTTCTTCTTTGCTCTTTCAGGCTGTGACTGTGCGAAACTCCATGGCTAAATCATTGTACAGCGCCCTGTTCGACTGGATAGTGTTCAGAATTAACCACGCGCTCCTCAACTCAAAGGACATGGAGGAAAGCACCAAGGTAATGTCTTGCTTGCTCTTTTGGCTACACTCTTGTGTTTTTAAAATAGGTAACTAGGGGATAAAACATTACCCAAGCTCCTAACAGCACATTGCTTAACATAAAGTTTTCCTCAGTTAATATTTTAGACTGAGTACGTCATTATTTTAAGGGGTGTTTGCTGAGCCAGGAAGGGTGAAGCACCTCGAATAATATATCCTCAAAGCGTCTAGGAAAGCGGTTTTGTTGTAGCCACAAAAGCCTGTTCCCCCACCCCCTCCAGGTTCAATGCCAAATACTTTTCCTTCTTGTGTGTAAAACTATAGGACCGTATATAATTGAGGGGAAATCTTGCTAACATAAGGTGTTCTGATGAAGTTACTCCATAAAAAGAATTAGAAAAGGTGAACAAGCTGTGGTGTCGGTAGGTACTGAGATAGGACATCTGTAACAAGCAGAAAATTGAGATGAGGGGAAAAAAAGGTCATGATGGGAAGAGCAAAGCTGGTGCAGTGCTGAACCGCTTTCCCAAAGAATTTATGGAAGGGGATGACATGACATCATCCAAAGTTTTTTCTGGGCTGTCAGGAAAAAAAACCCCACTCTTTCGGTATTTGGTGAAGCAGAAAAGGTGGATTTGTTTTGACAAGGAAATGCATCTCAAGTACTAATTAATTTTTTTAACATTTCAATGATTTTTTTAAAATAGTATCTACTCTGTAATATTTAGATACAAAATCAGACTGCTTAGTCAGCATGTCTGTAATAGCAGTAGGTTTTTATGGGCCATTAAACTTTGGTTCCCAACCTCAAATCTCAGCAGGTAAGAGCCAGAACAGCCCAAATTCATGCTGTTTTCCAACCACCACTGCATGTTAACCCTCTACTCTTTCCAGCTAAGACTCCTGTGCAGCATAACCACCTTACCCATCTCCCTGTATCATCTCATGAATTCCCGATTCCCACTTTTCTGACCCGTTTTATTTGCCCAAAATCACACGGTGTAGCAATAAGATCCAGGTCAGGCAGCAAGCGCCAGGAGCTGGGAGCAGCGTTGCCCTTGCACCAGAGCAGATCCACCTATGCTGGCAAACGCCCAGCACCTGGAGCTGCAGGAACATGCAGGCTTGTACCAGTAGCAAGATCCAGCGAGGCGGTCCTGGGCTGTATGTGGGCCAGGTTTTCTGAAACAGGAAGGTAGTGCAAAAAATACCAAGAAATACATACTTCTAGAGACAGGAACCTAATTAGGTTTATCTTCAGAGTCCTCTATGAACACTGATTGATTTTCACAAGTCTCCCAGAAATCGTGAAAATAATTCTTGCCTGGTTTACGGGTAGGGAGGTTAAAGAAGAGAGTTTATGTGCATTGCGCAGAGCTGCCAAGAGATGCTTTGTTAAACATTGACTAGCCAATTTTCTCTCAAGTTGTTCTACAGCGTCACCTTCTCACACCTTTTTTTTAGCCCTGACTTGGGGACCTTCCAGCGCAGAGGGAGGAGAAGCACCTGCCTGGACTGGTCAGGGCTGGGAATAGCTGTTCCTTTGCCCTCAAGGAATAATGCCGCTGCCAGCAAGCAGCTGAGGGCATCCCAGGCTCTGTGGCTGTTGCAGAGACACCAACCAGTAATTACCACCCTTCTCTGCCCTGGAGGAACCAAGCTGATGCTGATTAATTTCGTTTTTCCTACCACTTCTCAATCCTCTTGAAATCCTTTTCAGCTCATGCTTGGAGAAACCCCAGATGAGGATATAGGTTCTTCTTAACCTCCCATATGTTGTCTTGAGGTTGGGCAACACCAACAAGTAACTGGAAGGTAGACTGGGAGCAGGGGCATCTCCAGACCCTGGGATTAGGTCCTCGCTGCAAGGCAAGATCTCAGCACTTGGATGACATCTACTTACTGGCATCTACCAGCTTCCTCAAAAAAATCTCTTAAACACACTGAGTCTCTGATTTATGAAAGAAAGAGTCTTGCACCTCACCACGAAAGGTTGCTGACTCCTGAGTTTGCAGTGGATGAGCGATATGCGACTCACCCTGCAGCAAATGTCCTGGCTTAATCCCAGCCCACACTTACCACCAGTATTCCTCTGACTTTTAAGATGTATTTCAAAATCATCCTGCAGGCGGTAAAGGTTCAGAAGGTTGTCAGATGATGGATTTTTGGCAGAGGGCTTGCTTATATGACAGTCGTGTTAGGCACAGGTAAAATAAGACTCAAAACCATCAGAATTCAGAGTGCATATGGGAGGAGAACTGCATCTGAAGTTGATGAGAAAAATGAATATGAAAGTGTTTCTCTTCATGGGTGTAAAATTTGATTTCAGTGGTCATACACAGCTGTCCTGTAAAACCACTCGTGGAGAGCTGGTATAGCCTTCACAGAAGCTGGCTTGACCAGAGCTACCATTTGCCTGGCTGAGAGGTAGCTTCAGTCTTTGACGTGAAGGCTGGAGGTTGCAGAAGGCGGCATTGCCCAGCCACCTAGCACAACCTTGTTGACCAAAACTCATGCTCAATCAAACCGGTGGTGGACATAACACTCCTCGGTGCAGGCTGCATTTGCCGAGGAGGCTATTTATAGCTAGCTAAGCGTATTTAATTGCTGGTTGACCGTGTGGTTTGGTGATAGGTGGGAAGAAGACCTAGATCCTAACAAAGACCATACCCCAAGAGGACTTGGGATAATGGGAATGGAGACAATTTTCATATCCCAATATGTGTGTTTATTTGATGTCAGCAGTAAAGAGAAGATCAAAAGATGAAGCTAGGTAAAAAAAATAAATACCCGGCAGTCATTCTTCCACTGTTTTTCAAGCAAGTATTTGGAAGATGTAAATCAGACCTTTGATATCCAAATTTAGTTAAATGTACAGTGAATTATTTTGGGAAAACACAGTGGGATTTGGCTTATCTTGTTTGCTGACAGGATTTGTAGCATATTATTTCTGAAGAGAGTTGTGAATAAGTTATTTGATACTGCTTGTTTTATGCTCATAGCAATGCTGCTGTGTATTGGTTTCACTCCAACTCCATTTTCCTTGGTCTTCTCTCTGTCGCTTTTAGCTTCTTTTATGTTCTCATGATCCCCTACAAACTGTCTGAAATTTGACCTTTATTAATGAGGTCAGAGACTTTTCCTTCTCTTGAGAACTAGATTACTAAACCTCAGAGAGTCTCTTATTTAATTCCCCTTCCTTAAATTAGGTTAAGAATTGTTACAAGTCTGTCTCGTTGCTTAAAATGATGATATAGTGTAGATTGTGGTGGACCAAAAGGCATTTCTTCCAAGGGATTTTTTTTAAGCTTTTCCCATTTAGTTCTTGTGAAGTGTCTTCATTTCCACCTAAATAACCCTGCTGCTGTTTTCAGATGGGGTGCTGCATACGTGGTGATGATGGTGAATGCGAATTCATGGCCATGAAGAAAATTCATGGTTGAATTCATGAAGAATTCATGGCCATGAAGAAAACTCATTTAAATTTAATCAACCAGTTAATTCTTGGCTATCTGACCTTTAGCAGAGGAAAAATTGCTGAATGTGCAATGGATTTAATGCATATCTGTTCATTATTTTTAGGTCCGAACTTCCAAACTTGCAGCAAATCACTGCCTCCCACTTTATATAATAGGTCATCATGTGTATTGTGGTGATGTAGGATTGTAGTAGTCCCTTTAGATATAGTGGCAATGGGTTTTTGTTTGAGATTTTTACACGATTGGCTTTGGAATATTGAAAAAAAAAAAAACCCAACATTTTAAGCCGATAAAAAAATAAAAAATAAAAATAGAAAAAGATTTTTCCCCAGAATTGGAAGCAAACCTATTTGTGATTGCCAAAATATACCTCCCTGGTGGAATGACATCACCAACGTGTGTTTGAGGTGACATAAATCAGCTCTAACTAGTGCTATTTATTGGTGGTTTGGGAATTGGAGTGCACATGAACGTAGCTTCAAGACTGTCATTTGCCAAAAGCCCTTAAAACTTGTGCTCGGTGTTTAAATGTCACGACTGTGGTATTTCTAGAAAAGCATGAGGTTATTTTTTATCATCTCAACCAGGAAGTGCTTCCTAACCCAGCATTTGCCCAAATTTTAAAGATCCTTGTAGACGTACACTTTTAATTACAGGAATTTTGCTATAGTCTCGATATGCAGATTTTTATTTTTATTTTTTTGAGTTCTGTGTATGTGACCTGTCGCAGCTTGTTTAATTTTAGGTGTCAGCAAAAACTTACAAAAAGACAGCTTCAAAATATAATATTTTAATAGGATCCTTTTATAACTAAAATGGCCATTTTTTTCTATATTTAACTATTCTAGTTTGCTTTATAAATGTATTTAAATGCACATATTAAAATGTATTTTATAGCAGTTTCAACACAGTAAATGAACCAGCGTTAAAAAAAAGGGGGAGGTGGGGTTTTTCTTGTGCTCAGCTATTTCATTTAAATTATGTTTGTGAGAGCTTGAAAACCCAGTTTAAAGTGTTCACTCGTGGCAGGGGCTTAACTATGTCCACAGAGCATCAGCGCAGCGCTCCTGAGAGCCGGTGTCAGTAATTCCGTATGGATTCTGGTAGTGTGAGCATTTTATCTTCTCAGTCTTGTTTTTATGTAGTGCAACAGAGACTTTTATCTGGGGTAATTTTAGGTAGCTCCTGTGGTTTTCTAGGGAGAAGCTTGCACGGCAGTGGGGTGGTTGGCTCAGGATTTGCTTACACAAGGGCAATGCGAATGGAGTGTCGATGTCGTGGATGAGAAAAAGTCACTTTGTCGTGTTTCCATTATCACTTTTTCCATGTATAATATAGAAAGAATATGAGCTGCTAATTATACAAAGAGTTTAAGAAGAATTCTTACTGAAATCTATTTAAAAAAAAAATTAAGCAGAAGGTTTCTGCTTGTTAAACTGTTTATCTGTGAACAAAAGGGTTGCCATGTGTGTTGGGGTGAGCAGGAGAAGGATGCTTGACCCTTGAGAAACAGCAAGTGAGAGAGAATCCCTCTGCCAGGCTCAGTCCTTGGTCCAGTGGCTTCCCAATTTCCATCTTCTGGTCAAACGGCTGTTTCTCATGGGTGTTTTGCCAAGTGATGCAAACTTCTGGGAAGCTGGCCAAGGACCTTCAGTAGTCATCCTTGTTGTGGCATGGGGCTGGGGGTGAGGAGGTAGAGTCTGACCCTGGAATGGGGAGAAAAGCCTGGATGAAGGACAAAGTAGCTAAAGACCTCTTGGGAAAATGGGTTAGAGTCTTATCATTGTGCTTATATGCTTTTTTTTATTGTGTTCATTTGTTCTGGTAGCTGAAGTCCTATCATACAAAGCTTTAACTCACAAGCTGGGTGGCCGCTCTGCCCACAGCAGCTCTGTCTCTTCCAGCCGTAGGTGGTTCCCTGGTCAGGAGTTGAGCACAGAAGGAATATTTTCCTCCCACGTTACGTGGTTGGTTGAAAATGGACAAACTGCAGCGCAGAGAGACTTGTGGATAGTCTGGTTTATATTTCTGGCAGTGGAGTTAGGCTAGTCTCAGGAAGGTGGTCTTATGAAATCCAGAGTGCAGATAAGACCAATAAATTAAAACCAGGGTGCCTGGCAGCTCTCAGGTTCTTCTGAGGTGGAGGTGTTTCTCCTCCCTGCTTGAGATTTGGTTCATTTGACCAGTGCTAGTGCTTTTACTTTGCTTAATATTTTTATTTAATTAATTGTAAGGTATGAACAGAGCCTGTGTATAAGTGAGATGGCTTGGGTTAGGTCCCAGAGCATGGTTCACTAACAAACCGCTGGTGGACCTCTCCATGCACGTGTCCTTCAGGCTCTTCACTCCTTTTCTGATGACAACAGGCATGCTAGGTGGACACAGTCTGAGTTTTATTAATTACTAATTATTAATTACTAATTATTAATTACTTGTTTTAACAGAACAGTTATATACAGTGTGGAAGTTGCAGCAGAAATTATACCTACTTAAGCTTGTTTTTCACCCTGGCTCCCTGTGTTGATGAGGTTTATCTGCTGTCTCATCCCTATGTCCCTCTTTGTATGGGTTTACCAAATCCATCCAACAGGCAGAGGGCTTAAGTTTTATGAAAACCAGTACCTACGCGAAGGAGAAAGGTCCACATTTCTACTCCCATTAAGGGAAGGAAGGATAGTCTGAACTGGGGAGTGATGGGTTGTACTTGCTTGCGGGCCAACATAAATGTGGCCGGGGGTCCACTGCTGCCCCTTGCCTGGTTGGTTTAGGGGGAGCAGGGTTGGTTTAAGCAGAGAGGAGGGGGCCAGGAGGTTGCAAAGCAAGCTGTGAATTCATAGCAGTGTTGGCCTCGTTTTGCCAACGCAGAAAACCTTGTTGCAGCCACATCTCAATGAGCATTTCAAGAGGTCATTGTAGGTTAGAGGAGGGAGGAGAGACCAAACAGGCTTTGGCTTTTCAATTTGGAGAAAAGACTGGTGTGGGATATGGTTGAGGTTTACAAAATCATCAAAGTGGTGTGAAAAATGCAATTTAGAACTGTAACTCACCCAATCCTGCAATTTATGTTATGGGGTATGGATTTAGTAAAAGAAAACACTTTTCTGTTGTGAACTTCTAGAAGTTCACCTGAGAGGCTGTGAGGGATCATAGTGTCAACGGGTTCCAAAAAAAAATTGGATGGGTATATCTTTACACATCTTTTCCCAAAAACTAATGGGAGAAGAGAGGTGCCTCTCCATTTCCCTCATCCCAAAACTGTGGGTGCTTGTAGAAAAGGGTGATGAACCACAGAAGAGCCATGCAGACATACCCAGGATGGGATGTCCTGCTGCCATGGTTGGATATGCTGGGCTGGGAGGAGTGTTTGGCTAGACGTGTAGAGCGTTTCTTGTGTCCTGGTGGCAGGGGCTGGGATGGCTGTGCTGGAGCATGGGACCCTGAGGCAGTATCCATGGGAAATGAGGCTTGGTTCCCTTCCCTGCCCAGAGACCTTCATTCAAGGCAAGCAGTAGCCAGGAACTGGAACAAGTTGCCCAGGGAAGCTGTGGAGGCCCCATCCCTGGAAGTCTTCAAGGCCAGGTTGGATGAGGCTTTGAGCAACCAGATCTAGTAGAAGGTGTCCTTGCCCATGGCAAGGGGGTTGGAACTAGATGATCTTTAAGGTCCCTTCCAACTTAAACCATTCTATGATTCGAAGTCTTCAAAGGACACAGAAGGCAAGGAAAGCACACTTTTGGGTCGTTAGGCTGGAAAAGGAGCTTTTGTTTTATTTATTGAACAGCTCTTTTGCCTAAGTTTTTAATTATGAAGGAATCTGACTCAGGGGATGGATTTGAGCCCTCTTTTTCAGCAGCATTACTATTTTTGCATTACTTTTACATGCCCTTCAGTAAGGCGAGAGCAATTCAATGTTTCCAAAGTCAGTCTGTCTGGGTTATGCTTCTCAGTAGGAAACATTCATCTGATCCATTTGATATGCAAGGTGGATATTTTATATTTGATATAATCTTACTTCTGACCAGACTTATTTTCCTTCATTGCAATGGATTATTTCTGTGCAAGCCCCTGCCATGCAGGTGTTTCTTCGGAAGGTTTGCAGCTGGAGCGTGTTTGCTTAGACACTCTGTATTCACCTTGTAGGCATGTTTCTGTGGACTGTCTTCACGATGTAAGCCTTGTTTTCCCAACCCTGTCCCCGTTTTTCCCCTCAAAAGATAAATGCTCTCTTACATCCAATAGAATAACTTGGAACTGGGTTCAGATTTCTTCAAAGATGGCAATTGGTCTACAAATTATAAAAACCCAACAACTCTAAAAGCACTTTTCTTTTAGAAAAAGGCCATCTGTCCAGATATCTAAAGTTACATGTTGTCTCTCTGATGCAGGTGGTGTCTTCCAGATGGCATAATACCAACAATTCCAGTAAAAATTAAGAGACCTGCTATTAAGTATATTTAATTCTGTTTGGATGCTTTTGATTATGTACTGCATACAAATTATCCATTTACTTTATGTGATTTTATTCTAATTTGCATTCTTACTTTTCTTGCAGACTTTATCCATTGGAGTACTTGATATTTTTGGGTTTGAAGACTATGAAAATAATAGTTTCGAACAATTCTGCATTAACTTTGCCAACGAACGCTTGCAGCACTACTTTAACCAACACATCTTTAAACTTGAACAGGTAAGTCTGGAAATACTTAATCTCTGATGCTAATGACTGTTGACCTGAGTTTGTGGCACCGATAAAGTTCTTAAATTGTCCCTTTAATTCTTGAATGTTAAAGGGTATATATTGAATTACTCAAATTTAACTTCTAATTTACCATATGACTTACTGCTGTCTGTAAAATAAAATCCAGCCAGAGATTTGCTGGGTTTAAATAAACATCTTGGGATACAAGTATCCTCAAACATCCTGAAGACCTTAACCGTTGCTCTGATGTCTCACAGAATCACAGGGGTTGGAAGGGACCTCTAGAGATCATTTAGTCCAACCCCCCTGCCAGAGCAGGGTCACCTAGAGCAGGTTGCACAGGACGGCATGCAGGCAGGTTTTGAATGTCTCCAGAGTCGGAGACTCCACCACCTCTCTGGGCAGCCTGTTCCAGTGCTCTGCCACCCTCAAAGTAAAGAAGTTCCTCCTCATGTTTAGATGGAACTTCCTGCGTTCAAGTTTGTGCCCATTACCTCTTGTGCTAGATATATGCTCAGAGGGCTCATCCATGAGCAATTTCTTTCTTGCCTTTGCCCAGACTTGCTGCTGTGTCATTTAATATCACATAAAAGTTATTTTTCAGCATCTGTTGAAAATGCCACCCCAATCTTCTGGTGGTTTTTTGCTTTCCAGTCTTAATTTGTGAGGAGGGAGGGAAAATGTCACTCTCATACATGTTCTGCAAGGTCAAACTTGAGATTCTTACAGTCTCCAAGTAAACATGGCAGATTAGGAAAGGTTGAACTTTAAGCTTTGCTTTAGGACTGTTAAGACTGGGTGTTGCTTTCCAGCCTCAAATTAATGTGCTGTAAGAGAGATAAGAAAAATACAGGCCATAATTTCGCAGGTAACATATACAACAAGATGGCATAGCCTATTAATTATGATGGGAGGAGGCTTCTCCAAACATCATTTTTTATCTAACAACAAGCAAGACAAGAGAACTGCTGAAGTACATGTTGTTTCAGGGATACACAACATATAATTGGGCTGCATAATGCAGTAAATATGTTTTAGACTTTCAAAATGCCTTTTTTTGATGCCAGTCTGCATGTCCTCCCTGCAGGTGAAATTCTTCTTTGGGTGACGTCAAGGGAAATCCTCTTTATCATTAATTTTGGTAGAGCTAGTATTTGATGAGCTGCACTCTGCGACCTGAGTCCAGCTGAGATCAAAGAAACCAGCCCTTCCCAGAAACCCCCATAGTTTCATTTTGGGCCTCTACAGTGTTATAAGAAATGTGAAAAGTCGGAAAGAGAAGTCTCCTTGAATATGAGGATGGTCAAAAATAAGCAATATAGTCCTGAGTGGATCACTTGGGGGATGATTGCTCTAGAGTTTGATGCTTCTCCATTAACTCTTCCTATTTTTTTTGGTCAAGGAGATGGAGCAGAGCTGCTCAAACCCATTTTATTTCAGCTTTTTAACTGGTCTTTGTATGCTGATGCACCCTACTCAATAGATGCTTTAAGAAGTTAATGGGAAATCCTGTCTGTATGTCTAGGAACATGTCTGTTTTACCATCAGCCACCATAAAAGGGCAAACTAAAAGACTGTTACAAAGCCAATATAGCTATTTTTTTCTGATAACACTTTTGAGAAGGGACTTGAGGAGGGAATACCCTTCTTGAAAGCTGGAGAGAGATGATAACCTTAGTGAGGTGGGATTTCGGGGCACTCGGGTTTCGGCAGCCTCCACCGGCTTTGCAGGAGCGAGCCGAGATGCCATCATCCATAAGGGAATTCCCATGCTTGGGTGGGGATTTCTTAGCAGGTCAGTGCTCCTCCCCGAGCCCAGGGTGTATGCAGAGCTCCTGATTGCAGCAATCTGTAATTCTCCTTGGACTGGCTTATAACCAGTGACCTAATTAGCTTTCTCCTATAAACCTGTCAAGCGCATGAAGTCATTAAAGTCATTACTTGCTGTATGGGTGAGAGGAGTGGTCACGGGGGCATCTGATTGCAAAGGACTTGTTCCAATTCTTAATGCTGGAGCACGTCATCCGTCTAGGGCTGGAGCACTGCAAGCTCCGCTGGTGGAAAATGTGGTCATCTCTATATAGTTTGCTTTCTAGAAATATAAATAAGCTGTACAGCTGCATGAGCGCTAATTTTTGGGTGACTTATTTGTACAGTTTAATCACTTACTCTTGCTCTCCTTGCAGTTGTATGCTGTGTGTACAGGGATGGATTTGGTGGAAAGAAAACTGGTGATACACATTCAGATCCTGGGACTTCAGAATATCTTTCCTACCAAGCTGGCCCAAAGATTAAACTGCTTTTTAATGATAGTTGCCAGTCTACAGATGAGGATTGGGTAGTTAATATTGTCTTTCAAGATGGCAAAATCAGTTGTATCACCTTGAGTTGTGAATTTATCTGAGATATTTGTGGCTTTACAAGGGTTTATTTGAAGTCTCGATGGCTGAAAAACAAGTGGGGTTATTGGTGATGGGTACCTGAAGTGGAGGGGTCCTCTGTGTCTGGACGTAGGCTGCTTGTATCTCCGAAGCTTGCAGGAGGCCGAAGCCAGATTGCTGAGATATCTGGACATTTCTACTAGTAATCACCAAGGATTTCTCTTAAAATCATAGTAGAATTTGTGTGCAAGAATGGTATTTAGCCATGGTCTAATTGTTGCTGTGGCATACTGCTCCTTTTATGGAAACCAAAATACCTACCACAAAGTCATCTAGCAGAAGTGTGGGATTATTTTAACCTTTATTTTCTTTTTTCTCCTGGTGAAATCTAATACAATATGCATTGTGAATCTTTTTTAAACCTTCTATCTGAAGACGACGCTATTTCCAGCAGTTTGCAAACAACCGACCTCGGGCAGTCTGACTTCAGCCTGATGCCTCCTATAAATACAGTTGCTGTCGTGCTGTGTACTGACAGTCTGTGAAGGTCTCTGCGATAGCAACCTCCTTCCTCTCTGTGAGCCAACTATGAGAATAATGACAAGGGAGCTCTACCCACTGTTTATAGAAAATATGAGAAGGCAAAAAATGATAAATGTTAGAGTTCTGCCTTGGATAAAGACAGTTATTGATGTTTCTCTACCACTTTTTTTAAAAAACCAACTGTTCTGGATTACTAAGGAAAATTTAGTGATGGTTTGTGATGCATGAGGATATGCTTTAGCAGATGATGGAAGAGTACAAGAGACACAAACCCCAACCGGGCAGTAAAGCCCAGACTCATAAATCCCAGTCTGTCTGTCTCTTGGGTTTGGACCGATAATGTTCTATTCATTAATCTAGAAAGATTGCCATTGCAGGAATCGTAACTAAAATACAGCCTGCCCCATCACGTAACAAGGGTGGTTTTCTCCTCCCTGTGTATCTCACACATCTATGGGGTGGAGGTTGGATGAGGGGCTGTAGCTGGTGGCCGCAACCACTGCCTGATGTGATACTTGCTCTGGGCAGAAGGAGGATGGAGTGTCCCTCACCAAGCTCCATGCAAAGTGCAGACGCACCTAGCTCTTCCGTGCAGCATGGTCTCATCCCTCCCTCGGGCTGGTGACTTCTGGTGAGACATCCCCGTAGCTCTCGAACTTGTTTGGTGCTGTTGGAGCATCACACCTTGGCAGTGGTTCTCTGTTCCCCAGTTGTGCTCCATCCCCATGTCCTCCTCGAGTGGCCTCCTCTGCAGAGCAGAAAAGCCCAGAGCTGCCGCAAGGTTCAGATAACACCCAGGTGCTTCTGACCGAGAAAAACAGCAATTCTGCATTGCAGCCTGCCTTTTTTCCTTGCAATTTAGGGCATTGTGCAAAATAATTGCTGTTTATGAAGATGTAGTTTGGAGGTCACCACTAACATAACACCCATGATAAGAGTTTCCTCCAAGTTTCCAGATCTTTTGCAGTCTGAGGGCCAGGAATACATGTTTTTAGTTCTTTATGTATGCCATTCTCCAAACTTTGTCATCTTTGACCTCACCAGTCTTCCCCAATGCTGCTCAGGCTCGTCTGACGCTCAGCTTTTCGGTTACCCCACCCCACCCTCCTTTCTCTGTTTTCCGCTGATGCTTTGCAAAGGTTGCAGAGTCATCCCCTACCTTTCCATCCCACAGGCATTGCTGTTAAAAGTTCTTTTCTACCCTATTTTCTACCTTTTGTTTACCTGCCAAACCTCAATTTCAAGAACATCCTTTTATCGTTTAAAAAAAATTGATGAATAACCAAAGTTGAGACTGAAGAAAAAATATAAAATTATTTGGAGTGCAATCAACTGGCATGAGCTCAGGTGTTGAGCAAAGTCTATTTTCTGGTATGGTCCCTGGTTAGCTTGGTGTCCCAGCCAGCAAAACTCAGCCTCCTCACACAGAAAAACTTAATTTCATAAAGATTAACGCGTCCTATGAAATGTTTGCTCAGCCTTCTAAAGCTCAGTAAATATTTACGGAGGCATATAGGTTTTATTGTCTCTGTGTAATAGGTGGAGAAATCTGACAGTCTGAACTAAATAAGGAATGTTATAACAATCTGTTCGTCGCAGAAGGAATAAATTAAGAAAAAAAAAAAGCATCGATTTGTCACAGGACACAGTGATAGGTGGTTTATTTAGGCTGTGAAATGGCTGTGATGCCTGCAATATTTTAAAGCATCTTGGATATCACAGAATCACAGGGGTTGGAAGGGACCTCTAGAGATCATTTAGTCCAACCCCCCTGCCAGAGCAGGGTCACCTAGAGCAGGTTGCACAGGATGGCATGCAGGCAGGTTTTGAATGTCTCCAGAGTCGGAGACTCCACCACCTCTCTGGGCAGCCTGTTCCAGTGCTCTGCCACCCTCAAAGTAAAGAAGTTTCTCCTCATGTTTAGATGTAGGGTTTCTCACGCCGTGCTGCTCACAGCAGCCATGCGTGTCATTTAGAGAAAATAAAATGCAAAAAATAAAATAAATTATCTACAAATAATTATACTAAAAATAATTAAAATAAAAATTATTAAAAATAATTCAATTTAAAATAATTCCATTAAAAATAAATTATGAAAAAGGGTCTTTCTCCTATTGCCTAGAGCTCTCTATCCCTTCCCTCCAGTGAAGGTATTTTGCATCTCATCACCCTGGTTAGGCATGAATATATTTTATCTTTGTCACCACCAAAGACAAAAGCCAACCACCAGAAGTCAGCTGTTGAGGACTGGGAGGCTCGGTTCAAATTTCTGTTTTCATTGGAGATGGGAGAGTTGGGTGCTCTCCGAAAAATGCTGCTGTCAGCTGCGTGCCATATGACAGGAGGAGAAATAACAAGCTGCACAAGATACTGATTTATTGTTTGGCTACACACCATTGTATGAAACTCATATTTTTTTAAAAAAAAGGATGTTCAGAGTACATAATTCATATTTTTTAAAAAATATGGATGCTTCGAGTTGTTTAAACATTATCTTTAGGATAGGAAGATTTCAAACTGCAGGATTGAAATAAAACACGACTCCAGTTGTCACTGGTCCCCCAAAGCGTTGGCTTGGGTCATTCCCTTCCTCAGGTAATGGGTCTGGAGGCGCTTCACTTGCTACTCCCTTGTTCCTGAGTTTCTCCAGATGATGAACGTTCACAATATATAGTATATAAAATATATTGTATTATGTATATTTACTATAATATCATAGAATAGTTTGAGTTGGGAGGGACCTTAAAGATCACCTAGTTCCAACCCTCCTGCCCTATATAAAATAAAATATAAAATACGAACCCCCCCAGAAGCAGTATTCTTAAATCTGTGTAGCAGTATCCTAGGTAGGCAAATTAGAAAACGTGCTTAAAATATTGTTAGAAAATATTCTAGAACATCATCTGGTGTGATGTGCTGGTGCAAAAGACTTGGAGGTTTTCTGCGTCTTTTCTACATTAGAATTAGATATCCATGAGAAACAGGTTTGGGTTGCTTTGTTTGTTTTTTTTTTAATTTGATTCCTTGCCCTTTAATTTAAGCCTAGTGCAGAGAAGTACTGTATCTGTGAAGCTCAGCTTTTGTGAAAATACTGTAATTGCAGTTGACAGCGTAGAACTCTTGTGATAAATGCACCGAGAGCTCCCATTTGGAAGTATGTGTAAATTTGAGGTTCAACCTCATATTTTGCCTAGGAGAAAGAGAGAGAAAAGCAGAATTGATTTGGGAGATGGACAACAGAAGGTCCGAGCTTTTTTTTCTTTTTTAATTAAAAACGAACACACTTGTGCTAGAGAAGAATTATTCAGGCAAAAAGCTGATGAGATGAACAGGCAGGTTCAACATGTGGTTGTCACCACTTCATACTGCACATGGCTTTTGGTCAGTGGCTTTGATACAGTCCTTTCCTTAACGAAGTTAAGGTGGTGCTTGGAGGTGATTTGTGCTGCAGGGGATCTGAAGAAGGTTTGGTGTTCCTGCATGTTGTGGAAATGTGGCTGTTGGGGAGGAGGGGTGTGATGGTGATGGTATCTTCTGCTCATCACCTGAGTGGGACAGTCTTGCAATAGTGACTTAGGAATGTGGGCTGCTTTAGAAATTAAGTGTCTTGTAGTGAGCAAAAGCAAAGGTTATATTGATAAAGAGATTACCTCCATGCAGTCCCCATGTCTTGGCCTTTGGTGATGGTTTTTGTGAGCTAGGCAAGCTAAGGGGAACATAACCAGGCATCCTGTACAGCATCCCACAGCATCCAAGCGCATTCCTGGGCTCTGCTTGCAGCAGCGCCATATGCTTCCCAAACCACCTTGGTTCCCCTACTCAAATCCCCTCTTCCATCCCTCATCCCACACTCCCTGCTGGAGCTCTCCAAGTTGCAGATGCCTTGCTCCAGGTGCCGTTATCCCTCTCCCAAGTCGCCATGATCTCTTGAGCCCTTTTTTCCTCTTCTCTGGGCTGGTTCCTTGGCTTTTTCCAGTTAGATGACATTTTCTGCTGATCGTGGTTCCTACTCGAATATATTGGCTAAATATATGTGGGTTTGGATGGTGCCAGGGGACAGTCTGGTCCCCCTAACCCAGCCAGGGCCCTGCACCTCAGGGTCGGGTTTGTCCTGGGAAAGCCAAAGACTGACTTTCCTCTGGGACCTGCTCCTGAGATGCAATCCAATATATGTATATTTATTTATTTTCAAATTATATATGAGTACTAACATTGTACATTATGAAGCTCCCCCAAAAAAAAGAAATTAAAAAAGGATGAGATGAAGATGAAATAAACACTAATTTTTATTTATTAATGGCACAAAAAGTATTTTCTTCCCACACCCCAATGCACACCTTGCTTTGGAGAACACTAGGTGTGCTCTAGGGGTGATCTAGGATGCTTCTATACTGGTCTTCTGGGACAAGCCCTGGGTGATAGTCCAGAATGACAGTCATGGGGAAATTCTTGCACATTCTCTCTACCTTTGAGTTAAATTAGGCAGCGACATAATGAAATCTTTGGTTGTTTCAGCAAAAAAGCACTAGCAATACTTGTGAGCAGCAGCTTTTTTTAAAAAATAAAAGACCTCGATGCATGTTGGTGGATTTTCATAGGACAGGGTTATGCAATATGAGCTCCCTTCTTCTTAAGCAAGAAGATGAGCGAGAAATCTCTAAAAACCTTTGAAATACTTCAACTGATCCAAAAAAAAAAAGCCATATTGAGGTAGAACTGGATGGTCTATCCTGACTGTGGCTTTTCCACTCGTTACATGTGAAATTCCTACCTGGACAGTTGGTTTGGCATGGTGACAAGATTTTATATGGGTAGCATAAGACAACTATATGTGTGTGTGTGTGTATATATATCTGTAATATGGAGTACTATGAGCCCATTGTAAGTGTGCATAAATGAGAGAAGAGTCGGGAGCACGTGTATTTATCGACACAAGTTTGGAGGGGGGACTGGAAGGGGAAGATGATGTTTAGCCTGGAGGACCAGTCTGGTGTTGACCATGACCACTGTGGAGGTCCCCTTCATGTTTCCTAAGCCCGATACATCTTGCAAGGACTGCATTGAGATTTTTTTTTTTCTTTTCCTCTTTAATTTAAATAGCAAGAAATTAAAGAAATTAATCTGCCAGCAGATCACACAGCATCTTTAGACTTGCACTTCTCCTGGCTGTTGTAAGGGTAGGTTGGGAAGAAGGATGCTTCTGCAAAGGGAGCGAACGGGATCATGGCAAGATGTGTTTTGCCAGCTGAATCATGCAAAACCAATTTTGCTTATTTTGAGAGCAAAATATAATTTATGACTGAAACCTGCTGTTGCCACTGAAGCGTAGCAGCTGATTTGAGCTCAGAGACGAATGCTACAGAGCTAGTGTAGCTTGTATAGCCACATGCACAAAACCCTGGGCTGAACTTACTATTTTAAAAGACTTTCTGTGATGATGGAGAGTCCAAATTACAATAAACTAAAATCTCAGGCTGCGTACGTACAGCAGATGGGAGGTTGTCAGTGGGCGAAGGATCAGCCTCAAAATAAAGCCAGATTCACTTGCCATTTGCTGAGGAGCTGCTGAAACGGTCACCTCAGAGGAGAAGACCATCTCAAGGAGCACCTTTGCTTCAAAGCCATCTGCCAGTGCTCACTGAGTGGTTTGCAACTTAAAACAGGCAGCAGAAGACATGCCGGGGAAGGCTGTTTACCAGAACCCCTGCATGGCCAGACGTTACCATTAAAATAGGGTGGTTTATAAACCTGTTTATAGGTTGTATATTTATAAAGCATGTGGATATGTATTTATATATACTGCATCTGTGGGCACATTAATAACATATATATTTATATATAATTTTTTATGTATATGGTTGCGTGTATAAATTCCTTTTCTACTTAAATTGAGAACAAACATGAAAATCCTTGTTCATAGATGAAAGCATCAGCCTTAGCATCCTCGTCTGAAGGGATGGCAGGAACTCAAGGCATCCGCGTCGTCTGTGGCACATAAGCGCCAGCACCAAACCAGACATTGGTCTCCGTCATTCGGGAACTCTCTAATAATGTTTTCCTGTCTAGAGGATTTGCGTATTGAGCTCGTTTTAATTATCAAATTGCACTGGGATGAATTCTGGGGCTGACTCACAGTGCCCCTGTGCATGTGCTGAATGAGCAATTAATCCTCCACAGGAAGGATTAATTCCTGGATGGACAGATCCTGCTTGGATCTCTCCTGGATGGAGAGATTCCCCCATGCCTTGCTGCCATTTCCAGCCTTGGAAGAGCTTTCCCAAGCTCCCCAAGATGGATTTTAGGATACATACGTATATGGATGCAAAGAGCTTTTACGAGGTTTATCTCCTTTAGTTTACCATGTAACAATGACCTATTTTAATGTACTTTTTAAAACATTAAATATTATGTTCTTTCCTGGAAGGTTTTCAATATAGTTTGCAAAATATAGCTTCGTTTCTAATTTTTGAACTGAGCTTTTTGAGACCTGTTTGAGATAAGAATCTTCTTGTCCATCAGCATCTGCAGGGTTGATGGTACCTTGTTACGGGGTAAGCAATAAAGAGAGAAACAGTTTATATGCTTGGGTTTAGTGGCTCTAAGCTTGTATTTGCAAAGGTTTATGTTTTCATGGGTGTCAAATTGACTTGTAGTATTTTTTTAACGATATTTAGAGATTATTTTAAGCCAGGGAAGTTGGCAAGAAATGGAGAGAGGCATGGAAAGGGGTTTAATTCCTAGTTTCTCACTTTGCAAACACCGCCTGAAGCTGAAGCAGACCGTGTTAGAGCCAAGAAGAGAGGAATTTCACACCCTTCTGTTTAGACGTGAATTTTTAGGCAAAATATGTACATTTAGACATCCAAAAGTATCTGCCTATGGATCACATCAGAGTGTATGGCTCTGGATGATGCGGGGTTTTACGATGGGAACAAAATGGGAAGTGCTCCCACGTGGAGCCATGCTGGAAAAAGGGTTTTTTTCAGTTGATTTTCCACTTTATTTTGGGAATTTTCATTCTATAAACAAGGTTTTCCTGTGCCTCGGCAATGAAAGCCTGGGGCAGATAAACTCCTGGGGCTTATCTAGCTCCGTCTGGGAGGAGGTGAATGAGCTGATGGGGTTTTTCTCTGCTCTTGTGATTCACTCGGGTGTTTCTGAAGCAGGGATTGCCATGCTTCCGGGAAACAGAAAATGCCATATTTCCCTTGCACGTGGTTCCATGCAAATAATTAATCATTTTGGTTTACCTTTCCTTCTTAATATGCTTTAACTCCTAGTCGGACTTGAGAAAAGCTGAAACAGCACTCCATGCTACGTTTTACCCCTCTTTTTACCATGAGCCTTACCCCAGCCCCAGGAAAGAGGAGAGAGCATCATCCCCGTCTTCAGGTTTTAAATATCATTTTCTGGGGCTGCTTCTCGATTTTCACTGCAACTAATGGCAATAGCCCTACGGTATCGGACATCTGCCTCCTGGGCACTGAAGTGCTGAGATATTTTCATGGCTCTTGGCTTGCAGGCTGTGTGGAGGGATGCCCAACACCCTCCAGACCTCTTCAGATCATGACATGTTTTTGGCGTTTGATATCCTGTGATAGGGCAACAAATGCCATACATGGTGGAAAAACACACGCCTTCATGGATTAGAGCACCTCTACTGTGAGGACAGGCTGAGAGAGTTGGGGTTGTTCAGCCTGGAGAAGAGAAGGCTCCGGGGAGACCTTAGAGCAGCCTTCCAGTATCTGAAGGGGTCCTACAAGAAAGCTGGGGAGGGACTTTTTACAAGGGCATGTAGTGATAGGATGAGGGGTGATGGCTTCAAACTGGAAGAGGGGAGATTTAGCTTAGATCTCAGGAAGAAATTTTTCTCTGTGAGAGTGGTGAGGCACTGGAACAGGTTGCCCAGAGAAGCTGTGGAGGCCCCATCCCTGGAGGTGTTCAAGGCTAGGTTGGATGAGGCTTTGAGCAACCTGGTCTAGTGGGAGGTGTCCCTGCCCATGGCAGGGGGGTTGGAACTGGATGATCTTTAAGGTCCCTTCCAACCTAAACCATTCTGTGATTCTATGTTCAGGCCTGATTTTTCACTGCCTTTTGATTTGAATTTAGTAGTCCCTTGGTTTTGTGCTTTTAAGACAGATGGGAAACTTATTTTATCACGTCTCTCCTGCTTAATTTCTTCTCTGGGTTGCTATGCTTCTCTAAGTTTTTCAAGTTCCTGATCACTCCCTCCAACCACCTCTTAACTTTATCATATGATTTTGGGGAGCAATAACCCCTAGTGAGCACGATACTCAAGTGTGAGCTTTAAAATCATATTTAATGCTTTCTCATCCGATTATGCTTTTTAGCATTTGGTTTTACTTACTGTTGACCATAGCTGGATATGGAGTAATTCATAATAGAACATGTGCGGATGTGTCGAGATGTTTTCCAACACCTCCAAGGTGCTGTTGTGCTCGTGGGTATTTCCTCCCACTCAGGATATATAAACCTTTAATTCTGCTGTGGATTAGAACATGTTTCTGCTTAGCATCGAAATAAAGTCCCGACAAGAGAACTGATCCAACGCTACTGTAAAGATAATGGGACTTGTCTCTATACATGTTCAACTATAAAATTATGGATGTTTCTGTTCCTAGCAGTAGGGTTTCCATCAAGCCCTGCATCCCAGTTGGGAAGGTTTTCCTGATTGCTTGGCACGCATATTTTAATCTTGAATTCATTCTTCTGTGTGGCATAAGCAGTGTTTGTACTCTGGGGTCGGTTGTAGGCAGACAGGGTTTCTCTTTAATAGTGCTTAGCCATCTCTTTGCTAGAGTTCCTTTAATTTTCATATATTAAAATGTTGGAAATTTTGCCACGTTCTGTTTATTTGGTACCTCAAATCTTACATGCTAATATGTCTCCGGTAATGTCATGTGATATTCAGTAAAGATTTATACTCATAGTCTGAGTATATGCATTTCAAAGTCTGGACCCACATTTTATGGGCTTTTTTATGGTCTTTAGGGTCTTTTTTTTATGCTTGAACATCACAAATTGTGCATTCAGGTCTATCTGAGCATTTTAAGCTCTAAAAAAATCATCCCTTGCAAACAAGAAAATCTCAAAGTGATACTGCCTTTTCTGACAAGCCACCTCCCTGCTTAGCCACATCTTTCTAAATATCAAATGCAATAATGAAATACACACACACATATATATATATGGTGTTTTTTTCCCCTAAAGAGAGGCGAGATGAAGTCACTAACCCCCTTCTCTCCTGAGCTTCAGCTGAGTCAGAGAGGCCAAATCTGCATTACACAGTTTTGCTGACCGGGCTGCTGTAGTGAGCATGCCGATGCAGCTACAGCAGCGCAACCCTGCTCTGATGGGGGTGACGGCATTTGAGAAGTGATTGGGCTCACACCGGCAGAACAAATCCCTTCAGCAACATGCGGTGCCAACGTCAACGTCCTGCCAACGTCATTGTGGTCGGGGCAGCAGAATTGCTTCTAAATGCACAATTGGGAAGCGTTCATCTACTCGTGGTGGCTGCACAGGATCCCTGGAGAGCAATCATTGGCATCTCACCCAATAATTAAATGAAAATATGGAGCTGCTGGATTCTAAAAAAAAACTTAATGTTTTTTTTTGGTTCTTTGCTCAATTCCTTTTGCCAAGTTTGGGAGCTCAGTGCTCTCCTCTCCAGTGAACTTGCATTGCTCCACCTTCCAGGAAACCAGGTTTCAGCTCTCCAGGGACGGGAGGAGTAAATCCATACAGTTTTGTTGGGAGTAAGGGTGCCAAAAAACAGGACTCTTTGGACTTTACTGCGCTAGAAACTTTTGCATATAGTGGTAATGTCAATGCTTTGGTTCTTGGATGTAAAAGTCATCTTTTAGAAAGAGGACGTTTGAATTTGCCCCTAAACATAAATTAGTTTTAAGTTGAGGTATAAATTTAAGCTGATTTTTAATCAATGTTCAATTTGAGGTTTTTTTGTTTGAAGGGGCTGTGTTTCATATTGTCTTCATCTTTACCGTATTTTTGTTAAATGAAAACCTCATGTTGTTTGGATATAATTCCTTAATATTCAAGGGCTCTGCGAGGACCCTGCATCCATCAAAGGATGGCAGAGACTTTATTGTCATAAAAGTGAAGAAATATTTGGAGCTAGCTTTTAAGGATACTGTTGCAGTTGCTCACTACGACAAGCTGCAACACTGTCACCCGTAATCAGCAATAGGAAGTGGGCATACCCCACCGGAGGCCTACGAGGCGACAGACACGCCTCGGGGACAAAGAGCACAGACACCAATGTGGTGGATACAAGATGTCTGTTTATTAAACTGCGTCACAAGCTTATATACCTGGCCAAGCTCCGCTCAAGGGGAGGGGTTTGCCATCTACCTTTCCGTCACATCATGTGATCTTCCGAACGCCGACCCCTGCATCTCTCACGTG
>VFFE01006526.1:359056-382667 GCA_008921705.1 Burhinus oedicnemus
TTTTTCTTTTTTTTTTTTTTTGCTTGCACCCAATATCGTTATAATATCTGTGGAGTTTTTTTTAGGAGGAATATAGAGCAGAAGGAATTAGCTGGCACAACATCGACTACATAGACAACTCCAGCTGCATCAACTTGATCAGTAAGAAGCCAACGGGCCTGCTCCATCTGCTGGATGAAGAAAGCAAGTGAGTGGGAAACTGTTGGTTTTGCTAATGATATTTGTTTTTTCACTTAGAAAGTGTTTATCCTTAAGTCTTACCTCTTGTGATTCTCGCCAGAAAGATGCTAATAGCTCACTGGGCTGATTTGTCTTATGTCTCGTTTTGTTTCCGAGGTGGTAATGCAAACAGTGGAGAATCAGCAAGCTGAGCAAAAAACCTTAACAAATAATTCCATTAAAGGGAAGGGCAAAGGCTTCTCTCCTCATTTCTCTCCCTGTCTCTTGTGGCGTGATGACGTGAAGATGCTTGAAGCTGAGCTGAATGAAGGGAGAATCCAAGTGCATGAGTTAAAGCAGGTTGTGTGGGTGCTGAGATTGAGATATAAGGTAGATTTATCAATTTACTTTTAAAAATTAAGCCAGAGTGAACTGAGGACAGCTGTATGTAGGGGCTGCAGGGCTTCATGCACATCAGGGACACGGCTGAGGTTTGCACCCTTGGTTATTTATATCCATCCCGCTTGTCTCGCTAGAAGTTATCAGAAGAGCTTGTGGCTTCTAGGTCTGCCTTTGGGTGGAAACTTCTGAGCGTAAGGGACCTCCCATTGGATGCACACACTAATTTTCTCCATGTGAAGGGCAGGGTAAGGCCAGGCGGGTTTGCTGGCATCACCTTGGATCCACATGGCACTGGTCCAGGGCATGAGCTCTCCTCCCGCCATTTGCTTGCAGGTTTTTCCTCTGTTTCTTGCCTCATTGACCAGACACAGCACATAAGGCTGTCCCAGTGATACTACACTAGGCTAAAACAGCTTAAATTAGGTAAAGCTGTGAAATATACCCCCAAGCTGCAGATTTACACGAAGTTTGAGGATGGAGGATTGGCTTGCTCTTACCAAGAGGCTCTGCTCAGGCTCTGTGTCCTCTTTCTTCCCCTCTCCTATACCAGGATCAGTCAAGTAACTCCTGAAATTGAAGTGAGATTTGTAGGCAAAACAGCTCAATATTTCCTAAATGCGTGAAAACCCTATAGATATAGGAGCAGTCTAAGACTCAAAACCAATGACAGAACCTTGAGGTTTTGGATAAACGCAGCTACTCTGAATAATTTCCATGCAATTGGCATACAATGCATGTATACCACAATAAAAATACACCTATTTGGTTTTTTATAACTGATTTCAGACCGTTACTAAATCAGTTAAAAGTTATTCAGACAACAGATATACCTTGTACTTATATATAACCACGTGACAGCATACAAAATAGTGCTTGCTTAGTATCTGCAGGCACAGAAGCAGAAGCTCAGAATATCTCTATTTTCCCATTTGTGGTCAAGAAAGAAGCGTAAAAGCTTTTTCATTGGATTTATGGCTATCTCCTTTTTAATTCTTTCCATTCAGTTTTCCTCAAGCCACAAACCAGACGCTGCTGGACAAGTTTAAGCGTCAACACGAAGGGAACTCCTACATTGAATTTCCAGCAGTCATGGAGCCAGCTTTCACCATCAAACACTACGCAGGCAAAGTGAAGTACGGAGTGAAGGTCTGTCACCCAGCTGTTCCAACGGCAGTTGTTTTCTTTTAAATCATCTAGCTGTGACGGGGAAGGAGAGCCCCAAAGGCTCCATAGAGATGGTTTGGAGAGTACTTGGCTAGAGAAGAGATGCGAGGGTCGGGAGAGAAGCGTTTGGTGAAAAGCTTGGCTGAAATGAGAAGGTGATGGGGATTGTGTCTTCCTGTTCTCCTCCACGTTGTAAGCTCTCCGTGCTGGCATTTAGGGGAAGAACTTAGGTACACACACTGAGGTTAATGCTACGTCCCAGTGATGCGTTGAAATTGGGTATTTGGTAGCCATTCTGGGCTTGGGTTGTTTAGAAAACCTGATGTTTTTTGCATCATTAGCCATTTTTAAATACAAGTTACATGAGGATAGGTCTCAGCATCTCACTGCTGCAGGTACTTCTTAAAATCCCATGCAAACAATTTCAAAGTTGACCCGATTTATATTCATGCCAAGTGTTAGCAGAAGCAATTCTGGTGGGCAGGTGAGCCTGTTTGAGAAACAGCCTCAGGATTTACGACTGCAAATCTGTAATTGTGTTTCTGATGCACATGACAAACTTCAGTATCAGCTTCGAAATGCTTCAGAGAGCAGTGCTTTGGGATAAAACATTTATTTTCTGGACACAAAGAGGTGTCTAACATGGGGGCAGAAAAAAAAATAGATGTAGGATTCAAGAGTTGTGCTGTCCCAGGGATAGCCTGGCAGTTCTTACCCAGCGTATCTTGTAGATATTGTTTATTTTCCTCTTTTCTCCCCCTCCTTTTTCTCCTTCCCCAGGATTTCCGTGAGAAAAACACAGATCATATGCGCCCGGACATTGTAGCTCTCCTGCGAAGCAGCAAAAATGCCTTTATCTGCGGGATGATTGGGATCGACCCGGTGGCCGTGTTCCGCTGGGCAGTCCTGCGGGCCTTTTTCAGGGCAATGGTTGCTTTTAGGGAGGCTGGAAAACGATACGTGGAGAAGAAAACTGGTACGTGTGCCAATCTCCTCATGCTAGCGCCTGCTTTTCACCAACAGGATAGATCTAATATACTACTACAGTATTTTAAGTAACCTGACTTAGTAGGAGCTATTAATCTATTAAAAAACTCATTAAAATAGTATATAGATTTTTGCTGTCCAGAACTTGCGTTTAAAGATACGGTTGGATTTTACCACGTTGTAAGAAAAGTTTTTCACTTTACTGGTGCTTTAACTTTTCCTTTTTGTGGCACGTGTGCATAGGAAATCCTGAACGATTTGAGTAGAGACATAAAAATTATTCGGCAAATAAGGCTAATTATTTTTGCTGGGAATTCTTGAACTGTTAGTTACACTTGAAAAAAAAAAGGGGGGGAAATAATTCTTCTCTATAATTTTTCAAGCTGTTCACCCTTTAAGCTGCAAGAGAGCATGTCTCTTGTCTAGCAAAATTCATTGCTTCGCAGTCATCCAGAACCACTTCATTCCTAACGTGGGGGCATTAAATTAAAGGAAAGTAACGGTGCATCATCGTGCACGCAATACCTGGCTGTGCTTTTAGACCATTTCTCTGCATAAAGCAATTTCGGAAGGACAGGTACAAGCTATTACTATTAATTTCTGGGCACAAGAGGGCTTGAAATTCATGACGAAGTTAGAGCCTCAGCAGGAAAAATGTCAGTTGAGTTAAAATTAAGCATGGAGCCACCCCATGAATTTTTTTTAGTTGGAGAGATGTGCATCAAGGAGAGCCAAGGAGCTTGGGTCGAGGAATGTAGATATGGAATTCGTACAAGCGGAAAGAATAATTTTCTTATTTGGGGCAAATAATAGCAACCAAAGAACAGCAGGAGGCAAAAATCAGCTTTCAGCTCTTGAGGCTCTTACTCTCAAACCACTCGGATGTGGTGTAAGAGAAAAGAAATTTCTTATGAACCTGGGTCTATCTAGCACATCAAGGCAACGTCTACAGTGGCATTTCAAAACGCCAAGAGGTAGACGGCAAAGACGTTTGGCTTTGGGAGAAACTCGAAAGACTTGGCTTTGGAAATCCCTACTTGCATTTTCCTAGCATCTCCTTTTTTATCTTGCTGACCTAAAGTGAGCTGGTCAAGGAGTTAAAAAATATACATTCAACCTTGGGAAATAAGACCTAATTTCAAGCCCTGCTTCGCTTTCTGTGTCTCGGGCAATTGGTTGTGCCTGCCGTGCTCGTCTCCTCCCTAGCTAGCTTTCCGCTTTTCAGTCTTGAATTTGTGGCATTAACTTGCTTTTATCTATATATATCTTTCAATATATAGGTATAGAATAGAGTCCAAGAGGTTTTCAGACAATTCTGGGAGACTCATTTCTTGCACCGCCTTCTCTTTCCATACCAAAACTAACACAGTAGTGGCTGAGTTTCTAAACCTTTTCTGGCACACATTGCTGCTATTTTATCTATCTGGTGTCCTTTAGCCTGCTTTCAAATGGCTTTGTGCTTTGTAACCTTTGTTTTTTGAGTCAAAAAGAAAGAAAAAAAACCCAAACCCCTCAAAAATCTGGGTAAGGTTTATCTTAGAACTTCCTGACAATCCTCAGATAAGTCATACCCTGAATTTCTATGTGCATCTTTGGCCTAACTTGGGAAAAAGTAATGAGAAAGTCAGTAGGGAGAACAAGAGGGAGGAGATTACCTAAATCTAGTTCCCATATTGAGGTACACCTTACCCGTTGGGAAAGCTTGCCCTTGGTGGAGCTGGGACCACTCACATTCAGCTGCCTCTGAACTCTTTGGAGAGGTACCCATCATCTCCTAGCATGACTTCTGCCCAGGTAGTGGTAGTGCTTAGCAAGGTGAGATCCCTAGCAATGTTGTCATACAATCATAGAATAGTTTGGGTTGGAAAGGACCTTTAAAGGTCATCTAGTCCAACCCCCCTGCAATGAGCAGGGACATCTTCAACTAGACCAGGCTGCTCAGTGCACTGTCCAACCTGACCTTTTAATCATGCTTTTGCTGGCATGGCCTCGTGCTCAGCTCACATTCAGTTGTCCTAAATTCGATCCATCTTGCCAAAGCACCACAAAACGGATGGCTGTAGAAAAGGTGGACCTGAGCAGAAGGCTTGGCTGGTGTCTGTCCAGTGGGATGGGCTAGTGCGGCATGGCACGTCCACTACCGGATGCCGGTGGTCCCTCCTGCTCCCCGAAGTAATGCACAAAAGCCCCAAACTGATGCTTTGCATCTATGGCAGAAGGCATTTGTGAATTATTAAAGAATCACTAAAGTTACCCTATCTCAATAGACAAAAGCAGACAACCAAAGACAGCATATGTTTTAGTTTTATTTTGAGTTTTTAAAAAAACTTGCTGGCTTTAGCTTGATCTGAATGCCTCACTGCCCACGAACGTGGAGCTTTTGATAAAATTACGGTAGATTAGCTGACAATAACTTCACACACATACGTTCATCTAAGTGTGCACGCTTAATACTTGTATATAATTTTTTAAAAGGCGTGCTGCCCTGTTCTTGGTTTCTGAGGTCCCGCCTGCTGCTGCTACCACCATCGATCAGGCAGGTGTAATTAATAAGTAGGAAAGTATCTGAAGCATGCTTTTTTTTTTTAAGGCTCTTTGCACTCTTTTCTCTTAACCTCAAATGGATCTCCCTTGCTTTTACCTGTCTGAAGGCCTGTCTGAATCACGCCTGCAATACGCAGCAAAGATTTTAATGAAAAATCTCCAGCTTATGTATAAGCAGTTCTGCAAAAATTTGATCTGCTTTCTTTCTGCATCATCCTTTCGGTTATCTTCTCTGTGCCAGCAGTGCCAACCAGTGCTACGGATGCTTCTGTAAAGATAATTAGCATTTTTTCCTACTGGCTTTAGGGACTCTGCTTTTTTTTGTGCTCCTAATATCCTCGTAGTGCAGCTTTTAGTGACTGCGTGATTTACCTCGTTAACCGGGAGGTGAAGAGCAGCAAAGCGGTGCCACAGGGAATTTTGTTGGGTACCTTTCTCTTCTGCCTGAGAGATACCTCTTATGGTGCTCCCAACCCTCCTTGGATGAAACACACCAGGATCTGGCGAGATGCAATTAGCTGAAGGGTGGACTTTTTCAAAAATTTGTTTTTAATTTTTATTATTATTGAGTTTATCAGGGAGGATTGAGATAGTCAAAAAGAACTACATGTTTGAACTAGATTTGTTGATGAACTTTGATTAAAGGAACATTATCGAGCTTTTTAAGAAATAAATTTGGCTGATTGACTTTTTTTGCTGTATCATCAATATGAATTTATTACGCAAAACCCGCTAATTCTTTGTTAGTGAAAACTTGACAGAGAACTGATGTTCATATAAACCAGGCTGTGGAGACTCTCAGCTTTCTCATCTTGGCTTTGCTGGACATGAACATAAATCCTCGCTCTGACAAAGGATTCGTGGTCCTGGGGCTGTGCTGTCCTTCCATGGGCTCTGCATTTGCATTTGGCCAACAAGGGTTGCTCCTTGGTTGACATACACAATAACACCTCAAAAATAATCCCATTGACTCCTGCATGTTTATTCCTGAAGCTGGGCACTGAAAAACTAAACCCCCCTGAAAGGACAAAAAAACCCCAACTGTATTTGCCAAATAAAGGTGATAGCAACCAAAAAATTTGGTCTTTGAGGTCTCACTGAGGCACATGAAGTGGTGTTAATCCCAGTAAGACGCCCTTTGACAGTGTTCCCCTGGAAAGTTCAGATCGGTCCTTTCTGATGATTTAATGCGTTGGTATGGAGTGCTTCCATACGTGCTGACACAAGGTAACTCCTCAGTGACCTCATCATGCCTCAACGGGAGCATGATGTATCCCTTGACTTGGCTACTTAAACAATGACGGAGAGGTGCTGCCTGTTTGCACAGTGTCACCTGTGTAACCCCTCCTCCACCCTGTGGTCGGAGCTGGGCCATCAAAAGTCCTCTTGGGATGGTTTCTTCCAACTTTTGACCTCAAACCCATCCTACCTAACTCCAGGCTCTGTGTCCTCTGTCTTTGAGGAATACAGAACCCTTGTTTAATACAAATAATTTCTGGTTATCCTTTTAATTGCCAATATCTGAGCAAAACGTGGTAGTGAGGTGCAAGATGAGAATTTGAGGTGGCCATGTCTGGGAGCATCTGCACAGGGAATTGCGGATAACGCCTGGCAGAGGCACAGAAAGGATTTTAAAAAGCAGTTAATAAAAGTAAAGATTTATCCAATGATCTATTTTTTCCCCAGATAATCTTAGAGTGTTTATAAAGTGATTGTGCTCTGGCTAATAAGGATTATAAGTGGGGTTGGACACGGTCCAGCCCATCGCTCCTGTGCCACGGCGCCGTGTCAGAAGGAAACCGAACTTAAATTGTGTCGAGCATGAAAAACGCATGACCCTTGAGCTCTCACGTCCTTCAGGCTTGTTCTTTACCCTCTCCCAATTTCTGCTTATATAATCTTTCTCTTCTCTCCATTTTTTTTTTTTGTTGTTTTTATTTTGCTTCCCAAGGGCATGATGATGCAGTGCCATGTGCGGTTTTGAAAAGTGTGGATAGTTTTAGCTTTCTCCATCACCCAGTCCATCAGAGGAGCTTAGAGATCCTGCAGAGATGCAAGGAGGAGAAGTACAGTAAGGCTCCACCACCTGCCCTTCCCTCTGATATGACACTCATGCCAAGAAATGGAAACCTGGTGCATTCAGCTTAGAAAGGGTAAAAAAAAACGCCCGAGGAGTCTTCCAGGATCGAACCGGCTGCCTTATAGCAATTTTGAGCCTATCAGGAAATTATTAGGCAGAGTTTGAAGAGTAAAATGAAATGCAAACCCACGTCTCTTGAGATATGGCATCATTTTGTTGGCGGTTTCCCCGTTTGCTCGCTGACGTTAAGTCAGGACGCTGATGCTAGGGGTATTTTTCCTGTGTTTTATTGTTGTTATCTCATGTATGATAGTAAGTTCAAAGCACTGCAGGCCCAGTAGGAATATTCCTGATATAAGGCATGTGGCTGATACAGCTGGAATTTGACTTTATTTATATTTCATTGGACTTTAAAAATAACTTTAGCTTGTGAAAATACTGTCTCCGAGGGCTTGTACTTAAAACTGAAGCAGTTGGCAATGTTATTTTACAGAATGAGTGGGGTAAAGATGCACTTGGTCTCCGTTTCTTCCTCCTCACTCCTCTGTCTCATAATAAACTCATCCTGCATGACAACACGGACACTTCTGCCTGTGCTACTATATTATATGTATATATGAAAGTATATATTTGGTCCTTGTCTCTTTAGATATATCATTTTTCTGCGATTATTCTCTTCCTTCATGTTGCACATTAAGGCTTACAGAAATAGAGCGCTGCTATGTGCAGTCTTAAAAGAAAAATCCTCAGCCTGAGTTGCTAACTTAAACAGTGCAACTTAGGTGTAAATGCAAACCACCGAGGTTTTTTCTGCAGAGCTGAGCATGGTAAGTACAGTAGTTGCATGTCAAACCTTCACAAATACGCTTTTCCTGCTAGAAACCTTATGTCAGATTTCCATGCTTCCTGCAGCACGTAGCATCGGGGGAGCAGAGGTGTTTTAATTCTTAATTTAGACTTAAATTTTTTATTTAGAGTACGTTGGGTTTTCCTACAAATTCCCACCATTGCTACAAGGAAATATAAAGCAGTAAGACAAAACACAGCAATAGATTTTCTTAAGTGGTGCTGTGCTGTGACCTTACTCATACTACTAAGAAACTGTTGAAACAGAAGGTGATGATCAGTAGAGTAATTTTAATTGCAATTAATTAATTAATTAGATTTTAAATTTGTAAGTTAGTTCAGCAACATGGGACGTTTGGGGGGTTTAATTTGCGGTTGCTTAGGTGTGAAGAGGGAATTTCGTACAACTCGAGACACTTAGAGCTTTAATTTAATGTGAAGCAGTGAAGTGAAGCTCAGTGTTGAGCTCGACATGTTGAAACCTTGCTTAGTATAGACGAGTCTACACAGTTCGGTCTTGCTTGGGATAAAACCAACGCATGGATCCGAGAGTAGCATTGCCATAGTTTGTGAATTGGCCAAGAGCATCCAGCCTGACAAACGAGTAATTCATGTTCTGCATTCAGAAATCCTTCGCATCTTCCCACGGGGTGTGCTCCTGCCAGCTGCTTCCCCAGGCTTCATTTCTGTGGTGGGCTAAACCGGGGTTGGAGCCTGTATAATTTTTGGGTCCTGAATTTAGCAGGCTTGCGGGCCCCAGAGGTGAGGATGCTTGGGCCGAGGTTAGCCCCGGGGACTCGGCTTTTCCCAGAAGTCAGATGAGGTTACATCCACGTCATCCTTGATAGAGGAACGAAATAGGTCATCTCCTTGTCTTGAATTGTGCAATTAGTTCCAACTATGCACAAAGAGAGAAAACTAATTGATTTAATGAATATATTGGGATTCCCTTTAGGGCACTTGTTATCCAGCTTGTGTAGCCAACTGATTGCCCTTCCCTTAGCATCTCAGCTGCTTCACTGGTGTCTTTGAGTCTATCAGTTAACTTGTAGTCTTCCACCAGAGCAAGGCACTGGGTTTAGACATCTCTGAGTTCAAGACCAAAGCTCTGCTGGGTGATGTTCATGAGCAGGGAGTAGACTGGGATTAATCCAAAGCTCTTCTCAGTGAGGGCAAAGACCTGTTAGGCAAATCAGTCTGTCTTTCTGAAACACTACAGCTGAAGAAAAGGGAATGTGCTTGAAAAATCAGAATAATTTTATTCCTGAAATGCGAAATAGATCAGCGTGCATCTGACCTAGGCGAAGGGAATGAGCAGTTTCCACTCATACCACTGTTTCTTGCATACGGTGTGTTAATAGCCTGTATTTACTGTACAGAATTTTCAAAGCCACATGTGACTAATCAGGTTAAATCTAAAACCTTTTTGCCTTTCATTTCTAAAAAAACCCTCTCTATTTCCCAGAAAGGGGGCTACATCAATATGTCAACTTTTATTTGGCTTTGGCATGTACATATTTCTTCTTTTAAAAGCCAAGTGATGGCACAATATCGGAAAGTCTTTTTTTTTTTTTTTTTAATTGTGGTCTGTCTAAAGCAATCTTTAACCCAGCTTGTGCACCATAACTTTTATTAATCAAAAAGTGACTTAAGGTACTAAGCTGGCAGAATTACAATGCAGTTTTAATGCAGCTATTATCTGGAATCCTGAAATACCAATTCCCTTTTCCCGAGCAACACAAGGTGCAGATGCAGTAATATTTTGATACAACCTTGTCTTCATGACTTTAGCCTGACTTGTTGAGTTAGATGGGCTTTTGGGCTTTTTCTTTCAGGGATTTCTTTGGTGGGGAGTGCAGGGAAGTGAAGTTTGCTCCAAAAAGAAGGGCATGGACTGAAAAAAAAAAAAAAAAATCTTAGAAATACCACTGGAAGGCCATTTTTCATGAAATGCTTTAGGTTAGAGAAGCCTTCTGAGCCTTAATGGGGGAGTATTCAGACATACAGACTATATAAAAAATAGACACAGCTAGACATTAGGTGCTTTCTTGGTGTAAAACTAGCTACAAAAAATACTAACACAGTACTTTAAGCAGATTCCTGATTATTCTCATTTTTCCCTCCTTTACAATTGGGTTTCTGTGCTTTAAACAAGCACCTTTTGGCACAGAAATACCAGCCTTGAAAGAGGTAAAAGAATGCTTCTAGGACAAGAAACATAACAAAAAATGGCTGAAATGGCAAAAAAGGGGGGTTAAAGAGAGAGTTTTGATCTTTAGGCATAGCCAGGTGCTCAGATAGATTATCTGGCTTGCTTTCCAAAAATCTCCAGCGTTGGAGATTGCAAAACCTTCTCAGCAGGAGTGATTTGGTCCTGCCTTGAAGCACAGGCCAGATCAAAGATGACCTGTGGCAGCACATTCCCAAATTTTCTTTTGCTCAGTTCTCTGGGATATTTGGACACCTTTAGGTACAATAACTTAACCAAGCGGACCATCAGCCTTTTCAGGCATCTCCTGCCCAATGTTCAGGCTTCAAGACAAGCTGTTATAATATCTCAACAGTTAAAAGAGGACAGTGGATGTTCCGTTAAAGGGGTGTTGCCTGTTGAGGTTGGGTAGGAATTCATCTTCTCCTTACAAATTTCAGGCTCTGAGGAAGGACACATCAGCAGGACAGGCTTAGGTCTCTGTGTATTTGCTTGACATTCATCTTCAGAATAAAAAGATCCTTAGGACACCTTTTAGCTCAGCATCTGGGCTATTATTAAATAGGAAAATGATAGATGTGGAGAGTAGGGGATATGCTATTGCTTCTTCCTATTCTGTATAGTTTAGACTTCTTTCTGTTTAGAGGGGGTTTTTTTACAATGTTTTTTCCACTGCAGAAATGTAAGGGTAAAGGAAGATACATTTTTCCCATGTTCAGGTGAGCGCTGTGATGTTTCCTGTCTCACAGCAGCAATTTCGAGACAGTTTAAAAATTGCTTGGCTGTTTTCATGTCAAATTTGAGCTTATCGGGTCTTTAAATATCTGTAGTTTACTGACTTGAAAAGTGTTTGGTTGTCTACAAAAATTGTCTTCTGTCTTCCTAAATGCTTGGTTACAAAACATTTCCACTTTGGGGAAGATAGCAGCTTGAAATGTCTGCTTCTGTAACCATGCACGATAACTTTCTTGGCTATTAATAAATAGCAATACATATAAATTGCTCTAAAACTACCCCTTTCAAAGGATGTAGGTTCAATAGCAAAAAAGCCTCCCCGTGCAGTTATATACTCCTTGCTATACATGTCCTTGTCCATATATCTGTAGGAAGGGAAGAAGCATGTGAGGAATAAATGACCATTTTTCTAAGCACCCTACTTACATCTGGGTATTTTACCCATGCAACCAACTGGGTTGTCCCGTGCACAGCTGAGAGCTTAGTAATATTTTGGACACGGGTGGCTGATTCCCCCCCCATCACAGCAACCTCTTCCTTCACACCATTTGCTTGCTAGCTGGGACAATGTGTCCCTAACACAACATACATGTGTGGGAGGGGAATTAGTAGGCTTGAGCAAACAGCATTACTCATAAGGGTGATGACTCTGTGGCAGAGAGGTAGAACTGAGTAGACAACGGGTATGTTGGCATCCTTGGCACCTTTGTATGCCCAGCATGTACCATGACACGTACGTGCTCCTCCTTGGTGTAGTCAATGCTAAACTATGGCTGTGCTAATTGCCTTTTGGTGAAGAGCCAGGTAGAAACGTCTTTTTTCATGTGCTGCTTTAGGTATTACTCGGAAGAGCCCACGGACACCACTCTCAGATCTCCAGGGAGTCAATACCATCAACGAGAGGACTCAGCGGTAAGTCTCTTGTTTTCACGTTGGCAGGGCAAGGAAATCTGGGATGGGAGAGCACTGTCTGTTGTTATTAATGTTTCTCCCCACCTTGCTTATTAATTTTGTCTTCATTCTTTCTCTGCTATGTGATCATATCTAAATATCTTTGCCTGACTTAACGGCAGGCAGGGAAAGCAACTTTCCTCCATCAAAAGGCAGCAATTGTACGTGGTGTGGCATACAAAGTGGTTCGAAGCTTGCAAAAAAAAATTAATGAATGTGCTGATATCCAGGAAATAAAAAATTACTGAGGATTTTTCTGGAGTGAAAAACCCAATATTGTGTTTGGGTGCAGAACTGCACACAAGCTATGTGATGGTGGCTCTAGGCACTGCTGAGTGTGGAGGACCTGGGAAGTTGTGGGGCTTGAGATGGTACCTTGTCAAATGCTTGCTTGTTTTTGAGGGAAAGAAGCATAATAACTTCAAAAAGGTTCAATTTTTACAGGTTTTATGTACAGTTTTATTTTTTTAATCCTTCCTTGAAGGGTCTGGCCATTCAAGCAACTACTTGAGACATTTTTGTTTCAGAGTCACGTCTACACTTTGAGATGCAGATCTATGCCTCTTCTGCAAAAGGTTTTCCAAATCTGTTTCAGAATTAAGTTGCTTGTGAAATAAAATGTCTTGGTTTCAAAGGGAAACCTGGGCGCTGATCCTCCTCCTTTTCTCCAGCTACTCTTGTGCTATCCCTCTGCAGACACCTGGTCATCCAAATACTACCTCTAAAGGAGTGTAGTGCCTTTCTGCTTCCCTCTGAGCAGATGTGTGTGTGCTGGGGGAAGATATGATCAGAGCACCCTCAGGTCCTAAAATGATTGCTTGGAGTTGCAGACATCCAGGTGTAACATCGTGGCTGCTCTGAGTTTCACAAGAAGTCCAAAACAAGTCAAGAGGAGTCTGAGACTGTCTCCTGAAATGTGTCCATCAAATCCCCTGTAACGGTCCTTACATCTCAGTGGGCTTCTCTTCCACAGAAAATAAAATGTCCTCCAAATGTATTATTAAACCTCATTTTTTACAGGCTTTAATGCCAAATGACCAAGACAGAAATTAGACAGACGTTCCTTTTTTTCTAGGGGAACAGTAGTGGCTTTTATTGTCTGGCTTTGTTCACCACGTGCTCTCTGAGTGCCATCAGGACTAGAATATCCCTCTTGCCCTGAATTTCTTCCCTTTGAGAGCAGTGGCAGAACCCTGCTGAAGAACTGAATATTCTTATATCATTACTAGTTGGCTTAGTTTCAGTGGTCAGAGAGGATGTGATTTCTGTAAAATTGTTGGATTGAATTCGTAAATTTGTGACACTTCTCGAGTTTGGGCAGAAATCCAGCTTGTGCAAGCAATCTCAACCTATCGTGGGAAGGTGATGCAACCCTGGCTGTCACACCAGTCTTTCCCACCCCTCCTTTTCTTTCTCCTCATGCTATAGCTGCTACAGCTCTAATCTGTTGGTTTACGATGATAGTAGGTACATGGTAACGTTTGAGGCAGAGAAGGTTGGTGGTTCCCTGTTTCTAGCATCTCTGGTTGCACAGGTTTCCCTAAACGTGACATAACGTGAAACTTTGTCCCTGTGGAGATCTTCACACGTAGATAAGAGAAGTTCTGCAGTTTCTCCGGCAAGCCTTCAAATCTGATGTTAGTGCGTGAAGAACATCTGTGAAGCGCGATGGCGCTTTTCTTGACTGTACAGCTCCAGCTTTGGAGACACATTGGTGTGGCAGCTTGGGCTGCTGGTGTTTTCATAGCCCAAAACATCTCAGTTATCTCAGCGAGGGGCCGTTGTAAAGGCAGGGAAGCTCCTCCTGTCTCAGGCAATGAGGGAGATGTATTTGTTTACTGTGGAGTTAAGTCTGTGGTCAGCTCTGTTTATTTGGCTTAACCCAAGCCAGCACAGCAGACAAGTTGCCTTAAACAGAGAGGGTCAAAGGCAGCAACTACTGTGTCTTCCTTCCATCATCCTCAGGAGTTGCATCCTAAGAACAGGGTCAGGACAGACAGTTTATTCCCTTTGCTGACATATTTGCAGAAAATGTACTTTTGAAGTTGCCCTATGTTCCTCCTGGTGTGGTGCCTCAGCAGCATGGTCAATGATCTTTGCTTCTCTTGGGCGTCATCAGTGATGGGTCCCCAAATGTCGTCTGTGGCTGTTCCTTCTGAGAGCACAAACCGGGTCTCTCATAAGATCTCTAAAATCCATCCTGTGCTTTTGGAGTAGGCAGGTGATTTTGATACCTTCTGTTGTGGATGATTTTGATCTGAAAAGTCATATTACACTTGATAAATGTTGGTATTTCAGTTAAATTGTGCTTGTCAAGCAAGAAGAGGTAAATACAGGGGTGAAGGTAACACATATAGAAGAGAGATTTACTTTAACAGCTTTCCAGTGGATAGACCAGCAGGCAATTTATGGAGCTAAATTAAACAGGAATTTGCTTTCAAAGCCATCTCATGATCATGCGGTCACTGATAAGTCTGCGTTGTACATCCAACCCACAGGATAGCCCGGGGCATACTTCTAAAAGCAAATTTGAGGCATGACATCACGCAGGAAGTCACTGCGGAGGGTTTAGCGAGCCAAGTTCTCTCCTCTGATCTCAGAAGAAAGCGGATGGGTGGTTTGCATATGCTGCGGGGCAGAAAACCAGGCTTCAGCAGAGCATTGGGAAGCCGGCATGCTTTGGAAGTGCCTTCACTGGCTGTCGAGTAATGAAAGTCATGCCATCGCTCACCAAAACCGCACAGGCTGTCTGTTTTCCTGCTGGTTTATGTTCATTGATGAAACTCTTTTATGTGCAGTGATTTCTGAGCAGCGTACAGGAAAGCAGGTGTTCATCAGTTGGTCTTGAAACAGTTGGTAGGGCTTGCTGAGATGATTGACCTCCCAAATACCAAAACAGCTGTATTGGTTGCCATATGCACGTATCCACCCTAAAGTATCCATAATAAACAGAGCTGTTGTTTTATCTCTCTCTTTTTTTTTTCTTTTTTTTTTTTTTTTTAAACCACATGGGAATTTCTAGGGTTTTCTGTTCTCTAGTCCTGTTCAGAGTCCATATATCCACAGCCAGTGTCAAGCCTGAGAGTGTATTGAGGTCGGCCAGGATTAATGATGGGTTGTAGATCCCAAAAGTGGCTGTTGAGGTTTAGTGGTACCCGTCAACCAGTGATTTATTTTATTTTTTTTTTCCCCCTCCTGCAAATAGGAGGTTTTTGATGGACGAGACCTTAGCTGTGAGAAAGAAGATGGACAAGAGAGATCACCTAGATATTAAAGCTTCTTGCTGGCCTTCCTTGAATGGAATGGGCTGCTTAAAAAAAGCAGGTCCTGGAGCACTCAGCCAGGGGTTTACTTTGCTGTGATTCATCCTTTCTTTTAATAGTGGTACATGTCAAAATGCTGATTTAATGGGGCTAGGAAGGAATTTGAAAAGTGCTGCGGCGAGGCAGCAAGGCGACATGATCTCCAGCGTCACGTTGCTCTAAGGATTTGGTTCCAGGCTTTGAGCTGGCTGAATGAACAACTTTACATGCTTTATTTTTCAGTTTCCATGTGGCGCTTGGTATTTGCCCTTCCTCCAAATCAAGACTTTAAGGCAAAGGGCTGCTTTGTTGCTAGACCTCAGAAGTGATCAGTGCTAGAGGCCCCATTTAAACCACTGTGTCCTTCAGCATCCTCATGACCAGAAGACTGGTGGTGCATTGAATCTCCTCCTACTCCTTTTCCTTCTGTCTGAGATAGCTCGGGGTAGGGGTGCAAGGGGTTGCAGGCCCCAAATCCTTCCGTAGATCACCTTTATTTCATACGATGGTTTCTGCAAGGCTGATAGAGAATTTAAAATTTAAAAAAAACAAAACAAAACAAAACAAAACACAGCACCAAACCCCCACCACCAAACCAAGAGTATTGCAGTTGGGTGCAGCCCAGGAGAGGCCTTGCGTAACCCCAGACACTATAGGAAGGCTCCTCAACTCTGGAAATTATTTGCCCAGATGTGAAATTTTGTGGAGTACCTATTTCCCTTCCTCCAAGGGAGGATTTCGGTTCCTCTCGCTCTTCCCTTCAGTCCTTCTGCAGCCAGGTGAGCGTTTCTGGAGACCAAAACAGCTCTGTTCCACAGCAGAGAGGACCAAATTGGGTGAGTGATTTGTGATAGTGTACCAGTGAGTGATTCTGGGCGGATCCATCAGTCCAGCCGGTGTGGTGGACCATCCTTCATTTGTGGCAAATAATTAGTTTATTGCAAATGGTATTTGCTTTTTCTTTTCCTAATGAAATGATTACATGAATTAGAGAAGACAGAGTCGGCACCAGCATCGTCTGAAGTTGTGACTATTAATGATGGCACAACTGACAGCAGAGGTTATAGTCTCATATCCTTTGGACCACTGGGGTATCTGCAGACCCAAGCCTTCCAACTGGGAGAACTGGGAGCTGTTATTTTCCTGCTGATAGTTTGATCCTTTTATGAGTATTTGATTTTTGAAAGGTGCTTAGTTAGCCAATCAGTTCATGTGGTGTCTGGCATCAGGAACTCATCCCATAGGAGCGAATGAACGGTGAAATGAATAAATCGGCAATCTCGCTTTCTACCAATGGATTATTTTGTGATCTTATTTTTTATTTTGTCACAGAACCAGGTTTTTTTTATATCTTTCTAACACTGCACAGTGTTTGGTGTTGCAGCGATGCCTACGTGGTTGGCTGGAACGGCCGGATGGGGATGCGGCACAGCAGGCTCGCCAGCCCTGGCACCTTCCTAGACAAAGACGGGATATTTGTCAATGCGACCAACAGCAAGCTGCTGGAGAGGGCCCACAGCATCCTCATGTCAGTATAAAAAGAAGGGATTTTGGCTTTATTCCTGGAGCATAATGAGCAGCATGGGAAGTTAGAGGAATGTAAATAGCCAGAATAAAAAATAATCAGGGTTTCAGGTAGACTTGGAGATTTTTGTAGTTGGGTCAACACGACCCCAGTATGTTTTACATGTCTGATTTATTTAACTCTTATCATTCATTTGTAATGACAGACGCAGGGAAGAAAGAAGGAATGAATCTGACGGTTAAACCAGTCTCAAGATATGACAGCGATGTAATGCAGTCACATTTTTTAACATGATATCAAAGTTTCCATTACAAATTAGGTGGGGAAATGCTGTCGATGATTCACGCTGCAGCCTCATCAGAAGGTTCAGAGAACATCACCAGGGTGGCTGGACTTAACGTAGGATATGAGAAAGCAGGAGGAGAGTCAGTTGTTTTGCGACAGTGCTTCCTTGCTCTGTCCAAATTACTGGCATCCCCATCATTTCCAGTGTAACGATTCCCTTTAATTGGATACCTTCCTCTCAAACCTGTGCCACTAAATTTGTAAAACTAGTTTGCAGCATGCAGAAGCAGCTCAATTTCAGCGCAGGTTATAGGAGGCAGCTGCTAAAGGGGATTTGGAAGAGCTTGTTTCATAACTCCTCCATTCTGCAATTGCATGCATGGATTAATCTGAGCCATTTATTATCTCCTCAGGCGAAATAAGAACTTCAAAGCCAAACCCAATCTGCCAAAGGTGAGCGAGAAGCAGCATTTTTACCTTGCTGGTCCATGCGTTAAGACTGTAGGTACAGCGATGAGATGCTGATGGGTGTGAGGAAGACCACTTGTGTCTACATCAAGACCTTGGTCAACTCAGCTCCATTCAGGGCTCTTTAATTTATATAAAAGCAAAGGATTTCAGCCCTGATTTGTGCTGGGAGAGTGCTGTATAAACACTTGCATCCTCCTTTCTTGGACCTGCTCTGGCTGCTTTTGTCCTTCTCCTGGGAAGGAGTACATACTTTCTGGTGAAATTTGATAATTAAATCTCTAAACTAAAATGAGGTTATGCAAGAGGGCTGGTACCCGATAAACAACAGGCATGTCTAATATTCAGTGTCCCTCTATCTTGGCTGAATTTACTATGTTTTAAGAGATGCCAAGAGATCTGTTGTATCTAGAAGAATAATGCTTGCTGTGGTCCTTGCTGGTGCTCCGTCGGTGAGCAGGAACGGAGAACCAGGAGGAGCAAACTTTGGTTTTACTCCTCTCTGTGCGCACCTTGCACCTGGAGAGCCACAGATACAGTTAATTGATGAACTGCTCATTAACAGTGAATAGTTTGTCTGCAGCCCTTGTGGGTAGGAGAGCCAAGTTTCTCACGGTCAAAGATGCCCTTGGCAAGTCCTCGGAGGAGCTTGGAGGAACGTGATCTGGGGGACCTGGCTCCAGCCAGATCAGAGCAGAGCTACATTTCAAGCCGTCCCTCGGTGTTTCCGTTGAGATTAAGTAGGGTGGTCACCCTAATGAAGCCTTGCAGAGGGTATAAAGAGGGATATAGCAGATAGCATGGCGATAAGATCTAGTTATTCTTATATTTATCAAGAACAAACAGAGTCTCTCTCTTCTACAGCACTTGCTGGACGTGAAGTCCCTCAAGCACCTAACCAACCTGACGCTGCACGACCGCATTACCAAATCTCTCCTCCATCTCCATAAGAAGAAAAAACCGCCCAGCATCAGCGCCCAGTTCCAGGTAATTCTTTGCCTTTGATACAGCGAGGTGAATTAAAAGCAAATAGTTGCTCCAGGTCCCCAGGGTGCCTAGGAGCACATTGGCAGGCACAATCCTGTCCCATCCTCACCACTGTTTAGGACATGAATTCAGCTGAGGTAAGTCTTGGGTAAGCTGGGAGACACCTTGCAGTTATCTAAAGGGTGTAAATGGAGAGAAACAAGAGCGATGGTGGATATTGTGTTGTGGGAGATGATGCGGTGGAGCAAGATGGGATGTGAGGATGAGCTGCAGAGCAGAGGTGTAGGTGCATCCCTGCCCTCTGGTACCTCGCTTTCCAAGCCGTCACATTGGGGCGCTTTCTCCGACGAATCCAGAAACCACAAAATCCCCAAATGGCATTTTTACAGTCTTTTTACTTGCATTCAGCTTCTGCAGTTCAATCTGGTTTTAAGTCAGCCAGAATGTGAATTTTAATAGGGGCGGAAAGGTCAAAATATTGCTGCATTACCTCCGGGCAGGCAAAGGAGGGATCGATACGGCATTTGTTGTGTTGTCGGCACTGTGCGCCAGCCAGCCGTCCCTAGGAATAGCTGCAGCAAAAATAATCCTCCAATATGCGCATCAGGGATTGGAAACTGCTACAAGACACATGCACAAGCAGGTGGTGATATTAGAGAGCAGCTTTTCAGTTAAAAATCGGATTCTGAGCAAGTCTGGCTTGGTTTGGGCTTCTAATTTTATTTTTTTTTTTTGAGATGTGGGTCATTTTTAGAAAGTCTCCATGCGTAGATCTGGGTAAGATTAAGTAGTTAAGTATATAAATGCACACACACACATATATGTATATAAATCTATGTATATATAATTTGCAGAATGCATATCTGTAGAGAGATATATACATATTAAGCTTATTCTAGTCTAATGGTATGCTGATTAAAATACACAGAGTTTAATTCATACAATACCACAAGGGGGTTGAACCAGGGATGTCTTGGAGTGAAATGCCTTCCCGAAACCTCTTCATCCCTCAAACAAAACTCTGAAAAGCCTCAGGGTATGTGATTGAGTTTTTTGTATCTATTTTTGCAGCACATACAAATAAAAGACCACGAAACACTGTGAAGATTTCTCCCCTACCCCTATGCAGCAAAACAGATCATTCAAATACCTTTTTCCTTACGCTTTCTGATGTTCCCCAGTGATGATTTGACAACGTAGGAGTTGTGTCTGCAACACATCCTTTTTTTTATTTAAATTAATAAAACCATATTTAAGTCAAAGGCAGCTCTGGTGTGACTGCTCGCTTCTCCTCCTAGACAAACGCCAGGCACTCCAGCCCTAATTTCATTTAACACTTGTAAGAGAGAAGCATTTTCGAGAGAGAGCAGCCTGGTGCAAGCCAGCGAGATCTCTTTTTTTTATCAAGAGCAGGCTAATAAAATTGCGGCGCGTGGAATTGGGTCACAGGCAGGAAACACAAATGGTTCCTATCTCAGGGTTTGGATTGTTTTGTTGGGGTTTTTTTGCTGATAAATGCCACCTTGTGGCTAACGCCTGAACGCCGGGTTGGCAGCTGCTCTGTCTCCTATTGATTTTAACCATGCCTATGTTTACAGTAATCTGTAGGCGAAATAGCTGTATTAGATGATGCTGTAAGAGCAGTGATGGCTTTCGCAGTCAAAAACTAGACCGCTGGTACCTAAACAGCAGCATGGCGATTTATAGCTTCCCCTTTTGCCCTGCGTGCAGGTGGTACCCAAGAGACAAGGATGCTGCCTCATCTAGCACGGGGTGATGCTGAAACTGTCATGCCCTGAAAGACCAAATACAGGTGGCGAAAGAGTGGGTGGCTGGAAAGTTTTGCAGGCAGAAGGTTAAAGGAGCAGGGTACAGGGTTAATCTGGGGATCTCGCCTGTCCTTTACAGATTCCTGATGGCCAGGGCTGGTGCCAGGTGGCAGAGGATGCCTGCACCATCTGCCGCATGCAGGATATGGCTGGCTGTGGCCGAAATGGAAATAGCCCCTCCTACGGGGCCAGCAGTTGCTGTACAATCCAATTTCCACAAGTTCCAGTGCCAGGAGCGCTTTGCTTGCTGGGCTTTCAGCAGGGCTTTTTGGGAATGGGGCTGCATCCTGTGTGTTTCCCTTCCCTCCCACCATCCCAGAGCGGGGCACAGTGGTATGCTGCAGCATCGTTGCTGATCCATATCTCCTAATAGGCTTTTTTTTAAAAAAAAAGAAAAGAAAAGAAGAATGTTTTCAACCTACTTTTAAGAAAACCAGGAGCGTACCAGTGGAGGTCTGCCACATCGTGGCATTCCCACTGCTCCCTGGGATGGGAAAGACAGGGACATTAGCATGCAGTTAATATACGCATAAAGCAGCTGCATCGCATGTGCATCGAATCCATCCCTCAGCCTTCCCCAGATCCTGTATGTAGATACATTTTTCTAAACATGAAAGGCTTCCCATAAGGATGTCTAAAATGATCAGAAGGAGAAGAAAAGGCTTCCTGCAAGCAGATCATCAGGCAAAATGCTTCTTTCTAATATCACGCTGGTTTATTAACACGTATATTCAAAAATTTGTAACTATACTTATAGTAAATATGCAACAGAACTTCTTCTACGCAACTGAGTTTTAAACGCTGTAAAATTCAGGAGTATTGAACTCTGGGGCATGTTACTAATACCACACCAGTAATGTGCTCGGCAATTAAAGATATTCAAAATATTTATTGGGCACAGCAATAAAAGTGCAATCGAGGAGCCCGGCCAGCCACAGGCTGACTCAGCGTGCTCTGATTTTCAGTATGGTTTTATTCAAAGGGCTTGTGCTTCGTTGCAAAACAGTCAAAGATTTGAGAGGTGGAGGAATAACTCGGCATGACGTCCCGCTGGAACAGTTGGGCGTAGCAATGGTGCCAATATAAATTCATTTTTATGGGCTAGACTTCTAATAATGTTGCAGAAATAAGGAGAAGTATAGAACGGGAACCTGGAAAACCCTCGATTCTCAGTGATCACAACTATGCATTTCAGCAGAGGAATATGGCCAGGATTATGCCAGCATTGAAGCTATTCTCCTCTAAAAACAACCTATGAAGTGTTTAGGGTTCACAAGCTTTAAAAATCGTTGCAAATTCCAGGTGGCAAATCATTGCAAGTTTCAGATCTTCCCTTTGCCAAACTGTCATTAAGAAAATTCATTTTTAGGCCAGCAATAAATTTTTGACGATTAAAAATCAGGAATAAATGCCGCGTGGAGTCACTTTTGATAAAGCAAAATTTTATTTGTGTTTAAAAACCTTTAGTATTGTTTGGTGGAAGGTCTAAATCCTTGTGTTGGAGCTCCCCCTCACATTTAGAAGAGGTTTGTTGTTGCGGAGCAGGGCATGACTTTGGGCTCCAGTGGCTGATGTGAAAAGGTCAAAGCAGGGATCTCAAAATACAACCCAACTTTGTATTTATCTCTAGCTAATTTCTTGGGTGCAATGACAAAACCAGCTGTTGTGGTTTGGCCTCAGCCGGCAACAAAGAACCAGGCGGCCGCTCGCTCAACCCCCACGGCTGTGGGGGAAAATTGGAAGAAAAAGGCAAAACTCGTGGGTTGAGATAAAGTCAGTTTAACACAACAGCAAAGGAAAGAGGAAAACAACAACAATAACGCTGATGGAGGAATGCACATACAGGGTTACTGTACCAGCGCTCACTGACCGGACCGCGGGCAGCCCCAGCCCACTCCCAAGCCGCGACTTCCTCCCCCTCCCCTGGCCAGCTCCCCCCTGTGGACTGGGCATGGCTCACATGGTATGGAATACCTGTGTCCTGGGCCAGAAAATTAACCCTATCCCCACCGGAACCAGGACATTATCCACCCCTTATTCTATACCATCTACGTCATTCCCAGATCTTACAGTTTCCAGTTAATTACCACTACTTTTCCCTGTCTTATTTATGTATTCATACATATATATACATACAGATATAATTCCCTTAGTGTATGGGCCATCCCTCTAAAAATGCCCATTGAGTTCATTTAATCCATGACTTTGGGCTCCCTCTGTTAGAACCGTCTCTCAGGGCAGGCGAGATGCTGTGTGGTGCTGGACTGTTTCATGCTATATTCGGGACTTGTGGCTGGTGTATCCAATGCGGCCCATGCCCATGGTCCACGGGTTGAAGATGTCAATCTCAAGGAAGCTGATGGGCACCAGCTGCTGTGCACTACAGGGACTTTATCCCCTTCTACAGTGCGTGGAAGTTTTGACTGGGCAGGGCCAGCTCGATTGGCAGATCCCCTGGTGTTGACTAACCAAGTAGCCTTTGCTAAATGTGTGTCCCAATGTTTGAAGGTCCCGCTACCCATGGCTCTCAGTGTAGTTTTTAACAGTCCATTGTATCGTTCTATCTTCCCAGCAGCTGGTGCATGATAGGGGATGTGATATACCCACTCAATGCCATGCTCTTTGGCCCAGGTGTCTATGAGGCTATTTCAGAAATGAGTCCCGTTGTCCGACTCGATTCTCTCTGGGGTGCCATGTCGCCATAGGACTTGTTTTTCAAGGCCCAGGATAGTGTTCCGGGTGGTGGCATGGAGCACAGGGTATGTTTCCAGCCATCCAGTGGTTGCTTCCAGCATTGTGAGCACATGGCGCTTGCCTTGGCAGGTTTGTGGGAGTGTAATACAATCAATCTGCCAGGCCTCCCCATATTTATATTTTAGCCATCGTGCTCCATACCAAAGAGGCTTTAACTGCTTGGCTTGCTTGATTGCAGCACATGTTTCACATTCATGGATGACTTGTGCAATGGTGTCCATGGTCAAGTCCACCCCTCGATCACGAGCCCATCTATATGTTGCGTCTCTTCCTTGATGGCCTGAGGCGTCATGGGCCCACTGAGCTATGAATAATTCACCCTTATGTTGCCAGTCCAAATCCACCTGAGCCACTTCAATCTTAGCAGCCCGATCTACCTGCTGG
>VFFE01006526.1:384626-417199 GCA_008921705.1 Burhinus oedicnemus
AGGATTGAGGTAGGTTGTCCATCCCATTTCCTCATGTCCTCTCCGTGGTCACACAGGTAAAACCACAGGGTGCCTCGTGGTGTGTACCCTCTATATTCTCTCTCTTGAGTAGAGAAACACCTGCTCCTAACAGCTGAGATGCTAGCCCGTACGGGTGGGGAGTAGGACATATTCTCTTCAAGTTGCTGGACCTTCCGGGAAAGTTTCTCTACAGCTGAGATGAGGGGGTAAGAGAGACTTTCTTTGTACCACCATAGTTGGCCAGCCACCTCATCCACCGTTGGTCCCTCTTCACCTTTCCATTCCATCACTGCCAAGGAGCTGGCATACGATGATGGTGCACTCCGTACAAACTTCCACCACATGGGCCTTGTGCACTGGACTTCATCAGGATCTGTGGGTAACTGTGCGTTGTCTGGATCATAATAAATCATCTCTCGCACAGCTAATTCCCTCAGGTACTGGATACCCCTTTCTATGGTGGTCCACTTGCTTGGATGACATACAACATCTTCACTGAAGGGGTACCTTTCCCTCACACCTGACAGGAGTCACCTCCAGAGGCTAAGGGCTTGTGTCTTTTTCCCAATAGCCTTGTCAATGCCCCCTTCCCTAGACAGGGATCCTAGCTGCTTGGCTTCCCTACCCTCTAATTCCAAGCTACTGGCCCCGTTATCCCAGCATCAGAGCAGCCAGGTGACAATGTGTTTGCCTGGAAGTCGGCTGAAATCTTTTCGCATATCCCGCAGCTCACTCAGGGGCAGGGATCGTGTGATTATCTCTGGTTCTGCCTCTTCCTCCTGTTCTCAGGATGGCCCTGGCTCATCGTCATCCCTTACTAAGCGAACTGATTTCTTGGTATATTTCTTCTTCTGTATGGGAGCAACTGATACCAGCATAGGTTGGTTGTCTGGTTCAGCTGCAGTGACTGCCATCAGAGTTTGAGTAGCTGCATTGCCTGTCACCGGGGTTTGAGTAGCAACAGTGCCTGCCACTGGGATTGGAGTAGCTGTATTGCCTGTCACCGGGGCGGGGGTGCCCTCAGTGCCTGCCACAGGGGCTGGAGTGGCTTCAGCGTATCCCGCAGGGGCTGGAGTGGCTTCAGTGCCTGCCACAGGGGCTGGAGTGGCCTCGATGCCTGCAGGTCTGGTTTCCCCCTCTTTTCCCTGAGGGTGCTGCGCAATACCGAGCAGTGTTTGGTAGATACTGGCCAGGGCCCAGCACAGTGCAGTAAGTTGTGCCTCTCTGGAATAGCCACAGCATTTTCCTTTCAAATATTCTATCACTTTATCAGGGTCCTGTAGTTGTTTGGGTGTGAAGCCCCAAACCATGGGAGGTGACAAGTTCTCTAGATACCTGCCCATAGTCTCCCACATACCATGCCACCCATGACTATCCAGCCTCGGGGCAGGTCTCTGGGGGCTAGTCTTAAACAGTTTTTTAACCCTAAACAAGACCTGAAACACATTCAGGAGACACAGCAATAGGACCATGCTGGTTTGAGCATCCCAAGAATATTCAAAATTCTCAAAAACTGTCATACCCTGCCCGAAGGAGAAAAGGGAGGCAAAAAAGGTTGGGAAAGTATCCCCCCCTGTTTCCCCCCATAGATTGGGTGTGATTATTAATAAATTCCAAGAGACGGTGCCCAAGGTATGGGCAGGCCAGCAATACCGCATAAACTCCCCAACATAATCGCCTAAACAGTGATGTTATCATATCATAAGTTGATATTGCACAGGACAGCAAAATGACAATCCTGATCCCTCTTCCAGAGGTGATGAACAGCATCACAGGGAGTACATAGAGCAGATAAGAGTTTACATAACACAGCCATGCAAACAAACGAAGCAGCATTGTGGCCACCAACTATTTAACTAAGATAATAAATGCATATAACATTCGTTTTAACAAGTTCTGGTCAGATCTGTCGTTATCTCAACCCTTCATGCCCCCCATTGGGCGCCAAAAAGGGCTGTCGTGGTTTGGCCTCAGCTGGCAACAAAGAACCAGGCAGCGGCTCACTCAACCCCCACAGCCATGGGGGAAAATCGGAAGAAAAAGGCAAAACTCGTGGGTTGAGATAAAGTCATTTTAACACAACAGCAAAGGAAAGAGGAAAACAACAACAATAACGTTGATGGAGGAATGCACATACAGGGTTACTGTACCAGGGCTCACCAACCCAATCGCAGGCAGCCCCAGCCCGCTCCCAAGCCGCGACTTCCTCCCCCTCCCCTGGCCAGCTCCCCCCTGTGGACTGGGCATGGCTCACATGGTATGGAATACCTGTGTCCTGGGCCAGAAAATTAACCCTATCCCTGCCGGAACCAGGACACCAGCCAAGTTGTTTGGGCTGCAACACTCATTTTGGGGAACAATTTCACATCTGCCTGGTTTACTCATCATTTATTCCAATTTTTTTGTTTTCTGATTTAAGTACTTGGATTTTCATTATTCATCATGGTCTCTTCTCCGTTTCCCAACTGAAGATGTCTTCTCTGTTGCAGGCATCGCTCAACAAGCTGATGGAGACCCTTGGCCAAGCAGAACCTTATTTTGTCAAGTGCATTCGATCCAATGCCGAAAAGGTAAATCTCGTCCTGTGAAAGCGGTGCTGCTAAAAATCATCTCGGAAATATTTTGGAAATTTTTAAGAAGGGTTAAAAAGAAAAGAAAGCCCCAAGTCGAGTTGGCTTTAGAAGATATTTGTATATGAGCAATGGGAAGCATGGATGGTATCACTTGGGTGTTGCTCTTGATAAACTGCACTGACTCTTCTTGTAATTGTAGAAACACATATATGAAAAATACATGGTTTTAATTTATATGAGAAATATATTGGTTTTAATAAATGAATTTGACTCCTTTGAAGCTCCTGCCACCCATAACAGAGATTTACAGAGCCATGAATTCACTTGTGCTGTTACTGAGCCCTAAAGCTTTTTTAAAATAAAGTTTTCATAGGTGAAAGCAGATACTTTTAGAATAAGCCACATTATTCAAACTGACTCAGTGATGCATCATATTTTTTGAATTTGGCTTTAAGATTTGATTTGTCTCACAGGCTAAGGAACCCCAGTTTAAAATGAAGGTTGCAGTAGCGATGCTTTCTTGTGGATTAATCCTTTGGCGTTTTCCCCAGACATTTAAAGATGAAGCTTTATACCTAGGAGATTATTTAGTTGCTCACAGTCCTACCCACTAGCTGTGCCCCTAAAGGGTCTTATTCGGTTCGGGGGCTCCAAAAAACCTTCTTTATAGCTTTTATATATCTAGCTGTTTTAAAGTCTTCATCTGATGACTGCTTGGAAGCAAACAGGATTCAACCCTGGTGGGATTAGTACGGTTCCTGGGGACCTGCATTCCCTCCCTCCCCTAGCATCGTTGCCAACGTGCATGTCATGCAAATGTGCTACATCTGCTGAATCCGTTTACCCATCCACATGCTTAAAAGCTTCAGTTAAAGGAAATATTTGCTTATCGTTGGCTTGTTTTTCCTCTTCCAGCTGCCCCTGCGGTTCAACGACAGCCTGGTGCTCAGGCAGCTGCGGTACACAGGGATGCTGGAGACTGTTCGCATTCGCCAGTCAGGATACAGCTGCAAATACTCCTTTCAGGTTGGGAAAAACGTTTTCAGTCTTTCACCACCTTTAGCATCATTATCATAGTCGCTGGCTCGTTTTTTTAACAAGGTAATGAGTTGATAGCTCGTTGCAGTGAATGTAACGGGCTGATGTCTGGCATGGAGTGGTCCTCTGCCGCACTGATGATTTCTAGCAAGCTGGTCTAGACCTAGGTGAAGGCTACGAGCCCCTCTGCAGATAGCATCATGGTTTTTGAACAAAAGCGGTGTTTTTTTGTAATGTGGACTTGCTTTTCGCAAAAAAAGATACCCAATTTGCATGCGTTCTTCTGCATGTGTTTTGAAATCACCTGGGAATGGTGCTTGCCCTGTCATGACGGTGCTGGCTGTGTCCCATCGGGAGGATGATTGGCATCCTCTAAACCGCTCAAGAATTATCTAGTTTTTCCTGTTTTCTTCTTTTCTCTGTTTTTGCCAGGTTTTGCACACATGTCAGTCCTTTCATGCTTTGCTGGTTCCAATTTGTTTCCTGCTGGCAGCTGCTTTGGGTCAGAAGTCATGTCCTGCGCAGCAGCTGTTTAGAAAAGGAAAAGTGCTCAGTGGGTGTTTTGGTTTTTTTTTTGCTGTGATCACGGATCCCAACCTTCCTTGGGAGGATCTCTCCTCTCATACCTCCTCCACTCTTTGAGTCCCCACAGCAGTAACTGATGGAGCATGTCAGAGATGTTTTGCAGATGGTGGTAACCCCCTTCCGTAGTGGCCCTTGCTGAGGATTTGGAGCATTTTTTGCTCGAAATGACCCCCTGAGTTCCACAGAACCTCTCCTCCCACACTGAAAGATGTTTGAACGTTGCTGGGTCCCTGCTTTGATGTGTTTCCCATCAAACCACAAATGGTGGAGGAGGCTTGGTATTCCACAGCCCATAAAACGCTATCATCTGTCCTTCTGCTCATTCGATAGATTCTGTTCCATGTGACCAGTGGAGCAAATCCATTATGTATGGAAGAAAGGGACACGGCAGGACCCATCTAACCAAATCTTGGTGGTTTTTTCTTCTTCTCAGGATTTTGTCAATCATTTCCATGTCCTTCTGCCGCAAGGAATCGGCCCGTCTAAGCACAATATCCATGATTTCTTCCGGAAGATAAAACTCAATCCGGACAATTACCAAGTTGGAAGAACAATGGTAAACATTTATCCTCAGCTCAGACTTATGTTTAAGATATAGATAAAACATTTGCCTACATTTCCATGCTGGTAAATTAACATCTTTATGTTTTTAATTAATGAAACTATTTTTCTTCTGTTTGTCAGAAGCCGATGGCTTAAATGAAGCTTTGGATATTTTTAATGCAAAATAGTAAGGAATATCGTTTTGTGTTAAACGATGTCAGTGGTCTGGTTGTAACGAGGCAGCCTTCAAAAAACCATGTCCACACGTAGACATGGCTTGATATGGCAGCTTTCATTTTGCCTCCCCTGCAGGGAAAGCAGAGGCTCTGTAATTCAAAGTTTGGACAGTCGCAAGCTGTAGATGAAACTGCGGAAACCTGTTAGAGGTGGCTTATCTAAAATCAGCAGCTGAACTTTCTTCCACGCGTCCAGGACATGGAAACCAGCAGCATTAAATCATTTGTCTTGTGGCAGTGGGAGCTTTCCATGCTAGTGGTTTTTTGGGTTTTTTTTTTTGGCCAGGTTTTCGTGAAGGAGCGGGAGCGGCAGCTTCTGCAGGACCTGCTCCATCAGGAGGTGCTGCGCCGGATCACGCTGCTGCAGCACTGGTTCCGCAGCATGCTCTGCAGGAGGCAGTTCCTGAGCTTAAGGCAAGCTGCAGTGATCATACAGGTAGGTGATGGTGCCTGATTTCGTTGCAAATTACAATCCACAAGTCCTACAGCTGATGGGTAAAATCAGGTCCCCTCTCTGAGGAAGGAGCTTACAATCAAAATTTGACGCCTAGTGCCATAAGAAGTTGGGAATGGGGGCGACAGAGCTGGAGAGGTTCCATGAAGGCAGGTGCTCTCCTGTTCCCACACAACACCCGTTACAAGGAACTGTGTGCTGTGTTTGCAGAGATTTTGGCGTAGTTACCAGAGCCGAAAGCAAAGCAAACCATCCCCGGACCCTCTTGTCCTCGGCAAAGCTGCCGCCATTCTCCAGACCCACTGGCGTGGCTTCGTGGAGAGGCGGAGGTTCTTGCAGATGCAGTTCGCAGCCCATCTCATCCAGAGCTGCTGGCGGGAGTATGCCAAGCGGCGGCACAACGCAGCCACCAGCATCCAGGCAGCCTGGCGAGGACACCGTGCAAAGCAGTCATACACAGCCAGCAGAAGTAAAGTTGTCTGCTTGCAAGCAGCGTGCAGAGGCTATTTAGCACGACAAAGGTAACGCAGTTGGCCTCGGTTAAAAAACAAAACGTTTTCTGATGAGGCTGACTGGGGAGGGAGGTGGTTGATGTGAATTCGGGGACTGCTTGGGCTCCGGTGGATTACAGAGTATGATGTCCCTTCGTAGGATCCCTGACCCTGTCCCGACCTTCCCTGATCCTTCATTTGTCCATGCTTTCTAACAAAGGAGTTTATTTAGCTGCAAGTCCTATTCCTATAATAAGCAGAGCCTATTTCAGGGTGGAGCACGTAGGCAGTGGAAAGCCGCGGCCATAAATACTCGCAAGGGGTTTTTTTCCCCTTGGCAGGAGCACCAGTTTAAGTAGCCTATTTTTAACTCAGATTGCCTCACCGATCTGGTTGCTGTGCTGTCTCGCAGGGACAGGAGATACCAGAGCCAGCTGCTGCAAAGGGGAGAGGGCTTCCAGCCATGCCTTGGCTTGCTGGCCGTGGGGCAGGTCTTGGTTCACTCTCTGGAGGCGCAGCCTGCAAGGTGTGGAGCACCTTGACGTAGGGTGGAAGATTTGGGAGCAGCAAAGAGCTCTTGGTACAGGGTACAAGTCCCTGCTAGCTGTACCAGAGGCAGCCCAAGCAGGATGGTAAAGATGGAGAAGACAAGGGGGTGCAATGGGTTAAGTTCTTCTGGCTCCATCAGCTTACAAATGAGCTAGACCAGGGATGGAGGCTGGAGCTGCTGCCATCAGCATGAGAGGAGCTTTCAGGTGCGTTGGGGCAGTCCTTGAGTAGGACAGATAGCATAAGAGGAGACGGTTGAAAACTGAACGTGCACTCACATTGTCTTGCACCAGATATGCAAGGAGGGTTGCTTGAGTTGCCAGCAGTGGTGAGGTGATGCTGGTGGTGGTGATGAGATGCCACCGCTGCAGTGCCTTGAAGGGACGTGAGTGGGCACAGGAGTACAATATGCTGTTTTTCTGCTTTCTTGCAGGTTTAGAGCTTTGAAAGAGCAGCGATTAAAAGAGATGCAGCTGGAGAATGACCTGTCAGTTAGAGAAGAGAATGGACTGGAGGCAGATGATGCTTTGGAAATTAAAGGCTCCGACCCATCTAAGTGGGAGGATGGCTCATTTGAAGAGCGAGTGAGAGCTATAGAGGAACATAAATTGCTGGTGGAGAATAATCGGGTGAATCACATGGACCCACTGGGTACTTCTGTGAATTTGTTGTACAAAAGGCATGAGAGAGCCAGTAGCCAGAGCGGGATGGACACTGAAGAGGAGGTCGTTGTGAGAGAGAGACCCAAGTCGCTGGAGGATCTCAACCAGAAAAAAGTGGTTCGTGCAAAAAGAGAAAGCCGGAGGATGCGTGAACTGGAACAGGCAAAATTTAGCTTGGAGCTGCTTAAGGTCCGATCCACTGGCGGGCTGTCACCTTCAGAAGAGCAGCGGTGGTCCACCGACATTGTATCTGAGGCACTTCATTCCCCTCAGGGAACCCCGGAGAGCGAAAGCTCTCAAGGGAGCTTTGAGATGTTAAGCTGTGAACATACCCCAAGTAATAAACTGGTTTCCTTAGTTTTAGATGAGCAAGATGCGCAGTTGTTTTCTACTGACTCTTTGCCTAGCAGTCCCCAGGCTCATCTGCAGGACAAGTCTTTCTGCACAGCAGATGTGAACAGCAATTTACCCAGTTGCACAAGGATGCCTTCAGACTTGGAGCTACCTGATAACCTCACCGTGAAGGACCATGTGGTCTGTGACCCACAGAATGCTATATACAACGCACGTCCAAGAGAAACTTTCCTTTCCAGTAACCTACCTACTTTCTACGTTCCACCACAAGACAACATGAAGGTGAAGATGATGGAGAATAACCTGAGGAACAAAGCAGTGGAAAGAGAGGAGAGGACAGTTACATTTTCCGAGGTCAGGAAGGACTCTGAGCCAGACCAGGGCAGAGCCGTGGGAGGGGAGGAAGAGGAGAAGTCCTCTACCAAGAGAGAGGAACGTGGGACAGCAACTGCAACACAGGCTCATTCTCCAGACTCTGTCATCCAGAGACTGGAAAAGCTCAATGTGGAGAAGGAGGAACGGCAAAAGCAGCTTCAGCTGCAAAATGAGAGGGAGATGATGGAGCAGATCCGTCAGCAGAAGGAAATTCTGGAGAGACAGCGCAAAGTTTTCGAGCAGCAAGGGAGAGTGGAGGCTTTGCAGAGGGCTGAGCAGAACAGAATGAAGGACCCCTCCCTCAAACCAACCAAAAAAACAGACAGCTGGCCTCAGTCGGTCCTCATCCTGCACCCCCAGAGCAGAGGGGAGCATGGCACAGGTGTGACTCCAACCTCATCGGTGGACATTAAAGGTCTCACTGTTGGGACCAGGGGAAGCTCTCCAGCCCATAGTGCCCCCAAAGACAGACCTATCAGCATGTTCATGGAGCAAAGAGATGGGCAATCAGGATCGGCGCTGGAACGCCGGTGCTATTCCAGACCAGCTCTGGACCCCAAGGACCTCACGGGCAGCCACTTCTTGAGGATGGAGCGCCTCTGGCCACCCCAAATGCCCAACCAGGCCACTGAGGAGACGAGGGCAGGCACTATGTTCTTCACGCCCAAAGACAATCCCTTCGGCCTCCAGTGAGTAAAAAGATGATGGGCTTTCTCCGTAGGCTTTCTCTGTAGGCTTTTTGTTCTGCTAGGGACCATTTTATACAACTGGTCCAGAATGTTGTTTCTGGAGACTACAAAACCCCTCACGAAATGAAGAAGGCTTTCTTGATCTTCTAGCAATGAGTGGGCAGAGATCAGAGGAAAAGGAAAAAGAGCTGGAAATACGATTTCTCGGTCTCTTAGGTGATGGACATTATGTTAGCCAGGGGAGATAATCATGGACATTAGAAGGTGAAGTGAATAATAGAGATTCGACATTGTTTTCATTTACCCTGGCTGAACAGGGTGCTGAAATAGGTGTTTATTTCTCAAGGTAAAAGACGAAGTAAAAATCCTTAGGATTTTTGGGTGATCAGAATAGATAAGACAGAAAATGTCAGGATTTTTCTTACTTACTGTAGAATTAACACAGCCAGCAAAGTCATTCAGACGATCTTACCAATGCAAGTTATAAAACAGCGACTGTCCAGAGGGAGTTTGGGATATGAACGCGCTTGACAGTGTATCGCTTACATATATAATTACACGTGTGTATGCATTACACATGTATATGTATAATTACACATATATATGGATAATTACACTGCTTAGCAGTCCTTCAGCTCCGTCACATTGCTTAAATGATGGGCTGCTCCAGCACAGGGTCTGGAGACCGCAGCAACATCTTGGGACAACGTTTGCTATCGTGTTGCTTAAGCTGCCTTGCCTTATTTTGGAGAGGTTTTGGCCATTTAGCTCAAAAAGGACATACCAACCCACCCCCACCCCCAAATCCTGCTGTGCCCTATCCAAGGCAGAAGCTACCAGTGAATGTTTGCTGTTCATAACTCAAGGTACCTCCAAGTGTAGTAGTCTCGTGGTTTACATGCCATTGCGATGGGAGGAGATTCCTGTTTAATTTGTGTAGGTTTTTTAAGTCCAAACACGGGTGGTGGGGAAAAGGAGCAGTCCATTAAAAAAATAGCCCTTTGCCCCCTGATAGAGCCAGCGGCATCCTTTGTGTATGGGCATGGTGAGGGTTTTATTCAGAAGTGGTGGTGGAAAGAGTGGGCTGAGTAAAAAGCAACTTTAAATGGGCATATTTTTTAATGCTAAGTTAGACAAAGAGTGAGGATGCTCTCCTTCCGAACAAGCTCATATGAAAATCTGCAGGAGGTCCTGGAGAATTGATTTGGAAGTGGGTATTTGAGAATAGTCTTCCCCCCAAAAAAATTTCATTCCCTTTCATGCACAGAACAAGCAACAGGAAAAAGAATTCCTGTATTTTACTTTTTATTCTGCAACAGAACAATCACATTTGAGAATCCAGAAGTGAAAACGTACCATCCGGAACCACCGTGATGGGTAGAGTTGCAGACAGAACTTCATATCTTCTTGTCCTTTGGTATTAACTCAAATCCTGAAGAATTCAAAGTGATTCCAAAACCCTGTGACCTCAGAGTTGCAATTTGGTCTTGATTGCTTGGGCACTTGTACGTTCCTGTGAGCTGGGCTGGCGCTGTGGGAAGGCTTTTAGGAGAATATGAAACATCTCTGTTCTGTTGTGTTTCAGCAGAGAAGCAAATCACCAATGCCTTTCCAAGGGTGAACAAGCTAGGAAGCCATTTAAGATGCTGGGGTCTGGCAGAGGAGAGGTAAGTTGTGCCTTGCTTATTTTCTATTTTTATTGAAGAGAGAAGGGGGTGGAAAAACCTTATTCTGGCAGTCTGCCCTCAAAAGCTTCAAAGAAGTGAACTGTAAAGCACAAGTGCTGCTAGACATAGGGAAGGGGGATATCATGGTATGGCAACCTTCACACCTTCTCCTAAGAATAAAAAGCCCCCGTAATGTTAATTTGTAGCAGCTCTGGATAGAAAGGATCTCACAGTCCTGATGGCAAACACTGTCCAACGCAGTCTTGTCTTGGTTTGGTTTAACATACATTTGAGTAACATCCACGATGGTCCATTTTCACCATGCTCTCTTGGTTTTTGTTTTTCCTGTTCCCCCCCCTTGGTTTTTTTTGCAGTAGATATAATACTGTGTCCCCTGCGTGGGGTGCAGTGTCACTCAGAGATGTCTTAAGGCTGTACTTGAGCTATGCTATGATGCCAAACATCAGTAGAATCTCCTTTTTATTTTAAAAACCGTTTTTGTTTTGTTTTGTTTTATCATTTGGTCAAGCAGGTTCCCAGACCGACCCATAAAAAGAAAGCCCGCATGGCGCGGACGCGCTCCGATTTCTTGACTAGAGGTACTTTTGCTGATGGGGAGGGGGATACGGAGGAAGATGATTACGATGGCAATTTTGAGTTCCTTCTCTCCTCTGACCAATCTCCTCATTCCGAGGCGGTGCCTGCAGCCCGGCTGGGGCAGGCCTGTTACAGTGACTCCGAAATGGTAATTTTTGCCAACATGGTGGGGGAAATGAAACAAGGGAGCGAGTGGAGCTGCGGGAGCCTTTCTTTGCTAACCTTAGCTGCACTGATCCCTCCACCGCTTCTTCTCTCGCTTCCAAGGATGCTGTAGATGGGTAAACTCGGCGAACACAGCAGAAGCAGATGCAAAATGGGGAAATCATTTGTATTTCTTGGCTGTGGAGGTGTTTTCTGGCTTGATTTGATATCAGCTGCAGTTTCCATAGCTTCTCCTGGAGCATTGCAACTTGTATTGCACAGCTACCTACTTTTTTTGTTTTATAACCTCAATAGCAAAGTCCCCCTGGGATCCTTTTGCTTTTAAAATGATCTACACACATCCATAGAAAAAATCAAAGCAAATATTGTCCAAAAAGCAACCTACAATGAAGAAAACGACATAAATCTTGCACCTCCTATTACTTTTGATTTTGTATCCTTAGCCACAGTATCTGATGATTATTCAGTTCTCAATTAGCGGAGCAATGCTGGCAGATGGCGTCTTAGAGAAAACGAAAACATGTAAACTGGGCAATAAAAATATAGTGAGAGCGAAATAGTGGGTTTCTAAAAAAAAAAAAAAACACTGACCTTTGTGGCTTTTTCAAGCACAGTAACTGGTGTTCCTTGGCAGATCCCCGGGCTGCAGCAACATGCTGTGTGAGCCTGTGCTGCAGAGCATTTGCATCTCAGGCTTAATCTCCCACCCTGAATAAGTCACTTTTGGAAAATCACAAACCCAGAGATTTCAAGAGTGGAAGAGGCCAACGGCTTCCAACCTATTCATGGGTTTTTTTCCTGAGGTGGTGGACATGTTCCCGTAGAAGTGTGGGTAAACACCAGGAATCGTCTGCTGCCATAAGAGCTCAGGTGGAGTGCTGTGTTGAGCTGCCTTTCTCCTCTTCTCCAGCAGAGGATGTGGAGCTGAGTATAAAGCCAAACGAAAGCATGAAAACTAAAGTCATTGATTTATTTTGTGCTACAGCACTGCCGTGGGTCTGGCAAACATTTCATGCAATCCAAAAATGAACTTTACCAGGAAAGCCAGATGGCCAAGGAGGGGTTTTTGTGATGTTTCTTATAGCAGCTTTTATTATAAAGGATAAATTTTTCCCAGGATAATTTCCTCATGGGAAGGGGCAGAGATTTACAAATTCCATGACTTTTTAAGGTTGCTTTTGATAAATTTCCAGGGGTTTTGAGCCAGGAATATTCAAAATCTGATTGAAAGACGCAGCTCTACGAACTGAACTCACTTGGCTGTGTCTTAGCACATCTCCCTGCTTGTAGGTCAGGAAAGGGAGAATTTTTATGTAGTAAAATGTAGTATTTTACATAGCCTGACGAAAGGCCCAAGCAAGGGGCTGTGCTGTAGCTGGAGTGCCGTGCTGTGTTCCTGGAGGCTACCCTCTTACAAAGCGTTAGGGTTTTTTTTAGCCATAGAAATCTTTCCTGCTGGGATGCCAAAGGCACTTGGCAAGCTCCATCCTTGGGAAGGGACTTGACTCATCCCGCTCTTTAGAAATGCTCCTTGGGACTCTGCTCACCTGGTTTAACAGGTCTCATCGCATGCGAGTAGTAGTAGGTGCCAACTGTCTCTCGTCTCTCCTGTATTCCTCTTCTCTGCTCTCCATCACTAGCTCTAACTGGTGGTCAGCACTTGTGCAGTTGAGTTCTGCTTTCTAGCAAACACTACCTGTGAAGTCATGTGCCCAGCGATACCCTACATCTGTATGTCCTGACAACATGTACAGTGTTTCCATCTGTATTTTGTATTGCAGGTTTGGGACCAGCCCTTTGGCTTGTGGCTTTTCTGGGTCAGGATCGCCACAAGTAGCAAAGTTTAGGGACTGCTTATTCATATTTATTAGCAGAGTGCAGTTGGGTGTTGCAGCCTATGATAGGGCAGTACTGGTGCATGTTGGTTTGGGCACAAACTCCAATAGGTTCATGTCTATGTAGACACATTCATTGTTCATATGAAGACGAGTCAGGCAGCTGGCATGCATGGGCTGGTTTCCATGCTAGTGAATAGCTTATTCATACAGCTCCTGCCCCCAGCTACAACTTTCTAAAAAAGCCCCTTTTAATGTGCTGCTCAGCGGCCAAGGGCTGCTGGATAGACAAAAGAGAGATCATATGCGACCTTGTGAAGTTGAGCATGTGATGACTCACCAGCTGCACTGGCATGAACCTGCCCGTTTTGCCCATTGGTTTCTTGACCATCAAGTCAATGATTGTGTATCACCAGCTGGTAAGTAGAGGCCCACCAGAAACCAATGCTCCTGGCCTAAGTCAGGGGTATTGCAGAGCAGGAAAGACCAAGAGCATCTTCAGCCAGAGCTGAAACCCAAGGTGCAGCAGTATATAAGGTGGCTGCTGAAGGTACAGTTGACTCCAAAGTTCCCTAAAGGCTAAAGGGCTTCCTAACAAGGCCAAACCTTCAAAGGTTGCTTGAGTTTTTTGGCTAGTGAACAGCGGAGGATTAACCTGCCTTGTGGTGAGACAAGTGGGAGGAATAGCTCCTGGCTGTGGTCAACACGTAGGAATACCACTTCTGTTTTGCACCTGAGCCTGGAGAGCTTTCCTGCAGCAGATAAATGGAAGGCGTTGGTTAGAGAAACCACACCAGATATACCTTCTGAATACATTCTCCTTCGGCAGAGGCTCTTAGAGAGATGGACCTGCATAACGAAGCAGTCATTTTGCTCCAGCAAAAGCCATTTTGCTCCGTACTAAAGCCACAAATTGATAAACATCAGTCCAAGTATCTGTCACCAGCTGATCCCAAGCATGCCTGAAGAGCCAACAATGAAAGATCTCTTGTCCTAAGCCATTCAGAGGGAGCATTGCACTTTAGGAAGCTCTTCAGTGCAGCACATAGCACTGCTGCATGTTGGGACAAGTCTTCTCACTTGACCACAGTTACCTCTTGCTAGCGCAGGCAGGTGAAATACAAGTTGTTCTTTCAGAGGAAAAATATTTGATCCCCTCTTCATCCAGAGGACAACTCCAGACCCCCTGGCTATTGCCATTTACCCACATGTGATGCTTTGTGGTGTTCCCTGGCCAGGGATTTTCTGGCACAGAGGCTTATCTTGGCATATGAGAAGGTTTCCCATTCAGCCAAGGACCTTCTCCATCACAGCCTCTTGGAGGAGTCTCTCAAATAGAAGGATCTCACTCAAAAAAATGCCTTTTAGCCCTTACTTTCAAAACCTGGAGAGGTTGCTGTGGTGGCAGAGGACACACTGAATGATAGTAGGTCAAGAATTGAGGCAGAGCAGAGAGAGGTGGTGGTAGTAATGGTAGAAAGTCCTTCATCCAGTTTTGTGTAAAATGTGCATTACAGATGTTTTTGACTCAGTCTTCTGCATGAGCCAGGGGTTTCACTTGCTTTGCTCTACTCCAAAAGCTGTACACTAGATCTGCTTGTGTAGTAGATATGATATATATTTTAAAAAGAAAGTGTACGTGGTGTCATAGAGCAACCTCTGCATTGCTCCAGTGATCCCCTTAGCCTGCCTGCCACGGTCAGCACTTACCAATGTGCTTGAAATGGCTTTGAAATAGAAAAAAGGGAGTAAATGCCTCCTCAAAATACTTTTTTTTTTTTTAATAAAAAAACCAAAGCAATGAAAGTGATTAAAAGGTTGAAATTACTCAAGAACAAAACTATATCATGGGGGCAAATAGTTTAATAGGTCATTTTTAAAAGCAAGTAGTAAGTTTGGGCTGGATGGAAATAATTTTTATGGGGTTTGAGGTTTTTTTTTTCCGCCAGTATCCATCCACAATTTATGTGTGATCATCACCTAACTATAAGAGCAAGAGGAACAAGAAACTCTTTGATGTTTTAGGCAGTTTCTTACTTTCCCAGTGGCAGTTTTGCCTTATGTGCTGCCATCTCCTGGCTGGTAGAAAGGTTGGTCCAGGGGTGAAAAATAAGACATTCGGAGAGTAAATACGGTAAATGTGACTCCCCTGCAGCCCATATTTTATATAATTTTATTTGAAATGTTTTTAATAGAAGAAAAGGAAATGCTTAAAAACACAGTGTGTTCAGTTGAGACATTTAGGTGATGGAAAAGCTACAGGAGATATTTGACCATCATCTTCTGAATCCTTACATACAGCCTGATTCCCTGCTTTCCCCATGCCAAAAGCGTCCCCTCCAGGAGTCAAACTCTGAAATGACAGCTGGGGGGGGGGAGAAAAAAAAATGCTATTTTTTTTTAAATGTGACAAGACTATTTCTGTGCTATTTCATGGAATCCCGTTAAGTTGAAATACTGCAAATTCATTTCATCCTTAAAAATGATTCCAGGGCATTTTAAATGGTGATCAAAGCAGAGATCCTTTGTATTAAAGCTCCAAAATCTCTTATTTCCAAAGGTTTCGTTTTGACATGTCCCTGGCACAAAGATTTTGGTCGTCTTTTCTGTAAAGTCCTCAACAAGAGCTGGAGGAGGAAGCTCCACCAGGACAGGTCCATGTGGTTGAAGGTTCCTTTGGTGCTAGGAACACCACAAATCATTTTGTCATGGCTAACTATCGTTGCTAACATGGCTCTTTTGGGTTGGAGAGCTGGGCTGTCCAGACCAAGATGGTGGAGCAGTTGTGCAGGCTGAGTGATGAGGACCTGGCTTGGTGCACACTGATTTGCATTATTGTTTGCTCAAGGAGAAAGAAGGTTGGATCTCATGTAGAGTTGGAGCAAGGGAAATCCCTTTCTTTTTTAGGAGTCGTTAAAATATCTCTCTAGTTGTAGCTAGCTCGACAGGACTGTAGGTTTTCACCTGTAGGCAGGTAGAAATAAAGATGTAACAGTTGAAATACCTAATTTTTGTTAGGGGAAAAAAAAATCAGCTGGCATCCCAAGAGCTGTCTCATTTTTAAACGCTTCATGCTTGGAATCGTTACAGACGGTGCAGCGACTCGCCTCTGGGGAAGGCCAAATGAAACTGCACAAAACCATGTCTCAGGGGGAGATTGGGAAGCTGGTGGCCACGCAGAAGAGCCTGGCTCCAGATGGGAGGTAGGAAACATTGTGGGAGATGAGAGATGAGTCCCTCCTGTGTCCTTCTTGCTCTCCATTACCTTTCTGAACCACCCCGGCTCCTTTGGAGCTCCACCAGCCAAAGCCAGCACATGAGTTACTTGTCCCACCTTTCCTACATGACCGTGGACATGCCCAATTAGAAGAGACGTCCTGCTCCTTTGACAATAAAGTTTTGACAACATGGGCCAGACATCCCATCCCAAACCACCCAATTGCATGTGTGAAACTTGAGTTTCTTGCCTTTCCTGAGAACGTGTAGCCTGGTTTCCCTGGTAGAAGTTGGGTGGATTGAACTCCTCCTCAAACACCATGAAGGTCTGGGAGATTTGGGATAGTTTTGGGTAGAAGGACATTTTCCTAGTTAAGGTGGTTCTTCTTTCCACAACTTATTTCCAGGCCTCAGCGAGCCAAGATGAGGTTCTGGGTGAAGGGAAAGCAGGGGGAGAAGAAGACCCCACGGGAGAAGCTTGCTACCCAGTCTGAGCTGCTAGAGCTGTATGCGGAGCAAGAAGCCCCTGGCAGGGAGGTGATTTCTGGCTTGCAGCTTGGTGAAGGTAAGTGGTGGGGTGACATAGTGCCCGTGTGGTAAGGAGCAGAGAAATTGAAATTGCGTTTGCTCTCATGGCAGAGGGAAAAGTGAGTGTAAATCTGGCTTTACGCTATGACCAAGCATAGCCCAATATATAGGGGCTTGGGTAAAGATAGAGAACTGAGGAAGGTTGGCTTATCTGTAGGGTTAGGGTATCTGTCAATGGGAGTATCGTGTATGATGATGTGGTCTAGCTGAGGCTGCTGTGGGAAAATGGTTTGGGAAGCTGCACAAATCGAATGTCCATGCTAGTTTATGTCTCTTGAATTTGTGGACAGCGTCAACCCAAAACAGTGGCAAGTAGGTTAGAGGGTGGGTTCTAAAATGGGTCTCAAGGAATTCCGTGTTGCTAATCCTCCTGGGAGCCATCTGGACATGGACAGATGTTTCCCCTCTCGACGGAGCAAATAACCAAAGGAGAAATGACGTTTAATCTTCCTATGAGTACCACACAGTGCTTTTCTCGTCCGCAGGTTTATTCCGATGCCCATCTCCCTGTTTTAGTGGCAGAATTATTTTTCATCTACTCTTCAATCTCTTTTCCCCTTTTTAATTATCACCTGTAGAGATGGGTCCTCACCACCTGACACCCCCGCGAAGTCCCGAGCTGTCCGGTATCTACCGGCGGGAGTTCAAGGAGAACAAGGAGCCCTCGCCTAAAGTGAAACGTAAGCGTAGCGTCAAGATCAGCAACGTGGCTCTGGAGCCCGTGCAGTGGCAGAACGACTCACTCCAGATCATAACCAGTGCTGGCGACTTGAAGAGCATGGATGAGTTTATCCTGAAAAAGGTAACTCCTGTCCTCACTACTCCAGCTAAATCATAGAGAGCTCGAAGAGCAGACAGAGGCAACAAGGCCAAAATTATCCTGGGGGCAGCAGTAGCAATACTAATAATTAATCTAAGGGTGCACAGCATGCACCAGGATAGGCTTGGGAGAAAAGATGGGTGTGCTGTGCATGCACCACATGGTCATTCTGCACAAGCACAGTGGCTTCGCTGCTTCCATTGCTTTGAGCTGCCCCTGATGGCGTCAGAAATGGGGGACCTAGGAGGCAGAAGTTGAAGGCTTGGGGAAATGCTCATGTTTCTAGTTTGCATGCAGGAGAAAATGCCTTGTAATCATTATTAACATTGTCTGCCTGTGGTGGAGCAGCTGCTCGTTACTGCTGCTTCATCTCAGGCAGTGCTCTGCCGCAGCAAAAGTAGTGTGGGTGCATAAACCCCTTTGATTTCCCAGATGAATGAACTGGATAATGAGGACAGCAAGAAGGACACGCTGGTAGATGTAGTGTTCAAGAAAGCGCTGAAGGAATTCCGACAAAATATCTTCAGCTTTTATTCCTCGGCATTGGCAGTAAGTGACCAGATGACAGGTGAGAACTTCCACCTCCAGGAGAAACAAGATGCTCTGGGTCCTCCTGGTGGTGGAGACATTACCAAGCTTTCCATTCCTGGTCTGCTCATCCCAAAGGATGGATGCTCTTCCTTTGTATTCAGTCCCATGAGCTGTAAATTTGAACTAACTCTTCGGTACTATATATAGGGCTACAGCTTGATATATCCTCACTAGATAAAGAGGAGGGGGGCTCTCAATATACGTTGAGTGACGATTTCGGATCTCATTACAGCTTGCTCCCAGTCTAATGGGAGATGACAGTAGGTCAATAAACTCCTATTTGCCACGCAAAGTGCCTGGAAACCTTTGTGTTACATTTGCGAGTGGTGGAGACATCTAAGCAACACGGAGCTCTGCTCTTCTGCTGCTTCTGAATCTGAGCGATGATTGCTATGGCTTATGATGACAGTGATCAAAAAAAGCTATTTTATTGCCCAGATTGTATGAAAAGTTCCCTCTAAGCCTTGAGCTGGCACTTAACATCCTCTTGCTCTGTGTACTGAGAAGCCACCCTGCCAAAGGTCATGAAACAACTCTCTATTAGATGATCCTTTTTTGTTTCTTTTAATCATACTTGGACTTTCCCTGAGCAGTTGGAAGCCAATCAGGCTGAAATAATTGTCTGGAGCAGAATAGGCAGCCTGGGATGTATAAAAATTGCTTTTCTTTTTGCTTGTTTCCTTAAAAGATGGATGATGGGAAAAGCATCCGCTATAAGGACCTCTATGCCTTATTCGAGCAGATTCTGGAGAAGACCATGAGGCTTGAGCAGAGGGACTGGAGTGAGTCTCCAGTTAAAGTCTGGGTCAATACGTTCAAAGTCTTCCTGGATGAATATATGATAGAGTACAAACCACTGGACTACGCCGCGGTAAAGGTAATCAGCACTTTGCTTAAGCCCCTTCAAAGATTTGGGAACTGTCTTTCAGTGGGGTTGTGGTCTCTGTAGACATATGGGAACCTCTGTTGTCTTCTCCTCTGCTTAAGCTGAGGTGGACAACATAAGCCAGAGCGCAAGGTGTGATTCATTGGTTGTTTCACTGGGCTCAGCAAACCCCAGTTCACATCTGGACTTATCTGGGCCTTGGCCAATACCAATGTGTAGATGTTGTCTCCAGGGCAAAGCTGCAGTCATCTGTGGATGGTTGGAAAGGCAGCTTCTGGTGCTTCTTTTTTAGTTTTTTTTTGGGGGGGGGGTTCAATCTTTGAGGGAAAGTGAAAGAGAGATAAGGTTTCCTAGTCCCAAGTGACCACATACTTCACCATTGGTTGGGTTGCAGGAGAAGGGGACATGGGCAGTGGCCGTCCTCAAGGTCTACAGTTTTTAGAGCAGTCAGAGCTTGCAGTGTGCCTTTCACAAACCTGACTCCTTGCTTTCTGCTTCATATTATCTGTGAGGACAACCACAGGGTCTCAGGCTGGGCTTGGGAGATGGTGTTTATTGTACAAATATCCCATCTTCTGGCTCTTCCGTGCCAAGTCTTCCCCAGGCTCCTCTCCAGGCAGGTTTTCTTCGGAGCAGGTTGAGCATCAGCTCTGGCTACAGTGCTGTGCCGTGTTCTCCTTGAGTGTCTCACATGAGGTGGGAGAACTTTAGGTCACTGATGCTGGACTTGGAACTAAAGCAGCAGCTAATCTCAACTCTGAGATGAATATGGGGACAGTTGTCCAGGAGATTTCTGAATATGGGGTGATCCGTAGGAGAGTTTTCTGCAGTGACTCTCCTGAGGCTGCAGGTGCACTGGAGAATGGGGCTGGAAAGCAGTGGGCAATGTTAGATACGAGACCTCTGTGTGCTTTACCTGGAGAAATTGCCCATAAATACGCTTAAATCTCTTTCTAATACCAGGTGCCAAAAACAGAACGAAAAAAGAGAAGAAAAAAGGAAGCGGATGTGGTGAGTTGAGCAGTCTGTGCCCGCACATTAAAAAATTAATGTCCTTATGGCCAGAATAACGAGCAATAAGAGGCCTGCTCATGACACATCCTATGCTGAGATCTGAACATCACACTGTAATGAACATGCAGCCATGAAAGGACATGCTAGAAAGATGCACGAGGTGGATTTGGTTTGCTTGATCAAGGATCGCTGTAGGTTGTTCTCAGAAAACTTGTCCCATATAGAATCGTAGAATCGTTTAGGTTGGAAGGGACCTTAAAGATCATCCAGTTCCAACCCCCCTGCCATGGGCAAGGACACCTCCCACTAGAACCAGGTTGCTCAAAGCCTCATCCAACCTGGCCTCCACAGCTTCTCTGGGCAACCTGTTCCAGTGTCTCACTACCCTCACAGAGAAAAATTTCTTCCCGAGATCTGATCTAAGTCCCCCCTCTTCCAGTGTGAAGCCATCACCCCTCGTCCTATCACTACATGCCCTTGTATAAAGTCCCTCTCCAGCTTTCTTGTAGCCCCTTTCAGATACTGGAAAGCTGCTCTAAGGTCTCCCCGGAGCCTTCTCTTCTCCAGGCTGAACAACCCCAAATCTCTCAGCCTGCCCTCACAGCAGAGGTGCTCCAGCCCTCTGATCATCTTCGTGGCCCCTCTGGACCCTCTGCCACAGGTCCATGTCCTTCTTATGCTGGGGGCTCCAGAGGTGGACACAGTATTCCAGGTGGGGTCTCACGAAAGTGGAGTAGAGGGGCAGAATCACCTCCCTCAACCTGCTGGCCACACTGCTTTTGATGCGACCAATGATAGGGTTGGTCTTCTGGGCTGCCAACGCAGATTGCTGGGTCATGTTGAGCTTCTCATCCACCAATGCCCCCAAGTCCCTCTCCTCAAGGCTGTTCTCCATCAGTTTTCCACCCAGCCTGTGTTTGTGCATGGGATTGCCCCAGCCCGTGTGCAGGACCTTGCACTTGCCCTTGTTGAACTTCATCAACATGATGTTCTTGAATGTCAGTCAAAACAGTAAACATAATGTCAAGAGTTATTATAGAAGAACTGAGAGTGAAACAGAAAGTGTTGTTCTGGGTTTCTGCATAAACTTATAGTGTGTGTTTTACATCTTTAATATCAGAGAGGTAGGAGATTACATCTCCTTTTTTCCTAAAGGATATGATAGTACATGCAGACGCAGAGCAAAAAGGGGCCATGGATGCATAGAAGACATTCTTAACATGGAGAAGTTGACCAGCCAACTCAGTCAAACACAGTTTCTAACCTGCTTGCATGATGGTTTGGTTCCCATACAGGCTGGATGTCTGTTTGGGTTGCCTATGGGGGTTATTGGGCTGAAAAGGAAACAAAAATAGCAAATAAAAGCAAATAACAGCTAAAAGTTGGAGAGCTGACTGTGTTCATCTCCCTGTTTTGCAGAAGACCAGGCACCCATCTCCTTTTTCTCACCACCCAACCTTTATTGTTGCAGGTGGAAGAGCACAATGGTCACATTTTTAAGGCGACCCAGTACAGCATCCCCACCTACTGTGAATATTGTTCCTCCTTGATCTGGATAATGGACAGGGCTTCTGTTTGTAAATGTAAGCACGCTGTCTTTGGTGTTTTGTCATGTGCTTGTATCACAGTGATGATTTTTTGGATTTTCAAAGGTGTTTCCTGCAACCCCACTCTCAAATAATTCGGGTTTTTTCACATTAGAAGGGCTTTTGGGACAGATCTTAAGGGTTTCTGAAATCAATCAGAAAGTCCATCCCAGCAGTCCTTCCTGTCCTCATGGTACAGTTAGTTTTGTGCATGGGGGCTTTGCATTACATGTCTTATCCCATAAGGTGATACGGTCATCCCATATGGTCAAACCATATTTAAGTGTCACGGTAAGAAGGATGGTAGAGTCGGGTATGGCAAACGTGCCCTAGGGCTTCAGCATGTACAGTGCCTATGGATATCATGACCATGGCCAATTCATTTGGCTTAGCCTATTTGACCTCCAGGCACATGAATTTTTGGGGAGATGAGGAAAATGGAGAAGGACCGATGGAAAGGTTGATCTATTGCTTTGTATTTTCAAGCATTTCTTTGATTAGGTTGAAAGTCTCAACCCTGGGGTATTTCAGGCTGGTGTCCAGTGCAGGAAGGATGCAAATTAGGTGCTATTTCCAACTCTTTAAGGGTATCCATATCTGATAGCTCAGTGACTCACGGATTATTTTCCAACTTGATCTATCAGGGTTTTTTTAACGTTTCAGGGACTTAAATATAGGACCTTTAAAATTAAAGACTTTTGTTTGTTTGTTTGTTTGTTTTTGTTTGAGTGGATCTAATATAGACTTGGCCCCGGCAAACTGCAAATTCAATGTGCTTCTGACCCACTAGTCCTGAGAGGAGCTACTTAATTCATATTAATTCATATTTCTCCAGCAGTCTGACTTTTTGGATTATTAAATACAATTTTTCTTTATTGCAGTATGTAAATATGCTTGTCACAAGAAGTGCTGTCTTAAAACCATGGCCAAGTGCTCCAAAAAGGTAAATGTCTCTCATTCCTTTTCTATCATTAAATACCTTTCAGATGGCTTGTATAAAAAATGTTTGCAGGCACAGAACTTGACATAATGATGGTAATAACCCTCCTTTGAGCAGGAGCTTGGACCAGAGATCCCTGGAGGTCTCTCACACCAGTGCTTTGGTGTTTGCGTATATTTTGGGAGTAACGCAGCGATGCGTCACTATATATCTGCCCAGCATGCAGCAGATGTTGCAGTGATGTTCCCTGCCTTGTAACCGCACTGAATAATAGAAAGCTGCCTCGTTTTGTAGCTTTTAAGGGCTTAGAAACGTGGAGTTATTCTCAAATGTGGAGTTGTTGGAAATACAGGTTATTCTTAACCCTGCTGGTCCCTGCTGAGGCTCATGGTCCCCAGACAGCAGTGGCACTACAGCTGAGCGAGGAAGGGTGGGTGGAGGATGCTCAAGCACTCACCATCCTCCTTAGCGGGGAATTAAATATCGTTTGCCGGGTTTAAGGGTATGGAGGACAGTGAATGAATGCAGCAGGTCGCACCGGCTAACAATGAATCATCAAGATTTGGTGGGTTTTCTTTTAAATAGTTTATTTTGTGCCCCAAAGAATGTTAATACAGCCAGGATAATAATGTGTGCAAAGCTTTATCAGCTCCCTGGGAGGATTCTCGAGGAAGAACAGCCTCCATAATATACAGCCTTCATAAAGCTCCATCATTACATTTTTCCCAAGAAATAGTCTGAATATTATATACATTGAAGATCTCTATATATTTGAATATGTCTGTATTTTGAATATATATAGTATTTTTGCTGCACTCCTTCCCTTTCTGGCAGTATTTCTGCAAGAGCTGGGAACGCCTCGTATGAGTTTCTGCTTTAAAATCTGGGAATTTCAATGAGATCTCTGATAAATTTTTTTTTTCAGAGAAGCTCGGAGATGCTTGGAGCCTTCTCATTTCTTGAGGTTTCTCTGCACAAGAAAGTTTTTGTGCTGTAACCAAGGAAGCAAGTTCACCATGTCTCCACGGTAGCTTTCCACTTGGGCGGTTGAAGGTCCTTCTCTAGGAAGGCTCTGGCTTGTCTGTGCTTGATGGGTTAACATTTTTAGGGTTGTTTTCAGCAACAGGAAGCCACAAACCATCTATTATGCTTTGAGAAAGAGGTCTTTGTTTTCTGGCAACGGTTGATTTTGTAACTGTTAGCCTTGTCCCTGACTGGATCTGTTTCTCCAGAACTATGGTGAACTTGAGCAAGCACCAAGCTCATCTCTCTCAATGGCCATAGAATTGCTTTCACCCATGCTTGATCCTCATCTCAGAGCTACTTGACTTGAGTAAAGTAGCACATGGGGTTTGTGGCATTGCATTTGCTGGTGGTTTTAGCAGCCAAGCAGGCTGGTTGAGCAACAGATGTTGAATTTCAGCTGGTAGCTGAGACCAGGTGATCCTGGGGTGTTTTTTTTCCCTGGAACATGAAACTTCATGGGCATCTTCTACAAATCATCTCATAAGGTTGACAACACTGATGAAAGGATGACATTGAATGGGAAAAACAAGGATGCAGGAGTGGTTATAAAGGGTGCTGTGACCTGGGTCATGGTCACTACCGTCTTGCTGATGACTGGATTGCAGTGTGCCATCTCACATTCCTTTTGCTGGAGCCGGGCATTTGTGTCAAAATTTTATTGGGTCTTTTGACTTTTCCCATCCAGAATCTTCCGTGCAGGAGGACTTTGTTCACATTTGAATTTGCCAGATACCAAATCTGCAGTGAGCATTTGCAGCTGGAAAAAGGGTCTTTCCTGACAGATGTAGATGGTTTTTTTCATGCTCTTATTTTGGCATCATGTTTGTTCACAGACATTTTGGCATTGCCGATGCTGTGAGTTGATCTAAGTACCCGAGACTCAGATTTACCTTTTCTGCTTCATGCATTCTCTTTGGGGAGTGAAATCATCCCTGGAGATGGTGCCAGAGGGGTAGTCGGTAGAGGAGGACCATGCCTAGCTGCATTGGCTCTGCCAGGCTGAGAATATAACCACAGTGGGGTGGTTAAAAAAAGAGAATTCAAACTTTATGACTTCAGGTGCACATCTGGAGAGCAATCTAGCATCGCAAGATACACATTGCTGGCTGTCCCATCCTCCTTCATTAGACTGACTTGCTCATCACCTGGATCAGCTGAAGAAGTCTGAATAGCAGTTGGATCCAAGTGCTGTGCCAGCATTGCTTCCTAAAAGGATTTTAAAACTCTTTTTTTTTTCTTTTTCCTCTTCAGTATGACCCAGAGCTCTCATCTCGGCAGTTCGGCGTGGAGCTGTCCCGGTTGACCAGCGAGGAGCGAGCAGTGCCAGTGCTGGTGGAGAAGCTCATCAACTACATCGAAATGCACGGGCTGTACACAGAAGGCATTTACAGAAAATCAGGGTCCACCAACAAGATCAAGGAGCTGCGGCAAGGACTCGATACAGGTAAAGGGTGGAGAAAAAAAAATCCACACAGGGAGAAAAGTCTCTGCAACAGTAAGGTTGGATGTAAGGAAGGTGGGATGTTTCATCGGGGCGAAACAAGGGAGTGGTCCTGCCTTCCCCGACTGCAGGCTGTGCAAGTGATGCTTTTGCATCTCCAACCAATGCTCAAGTCACCAACTCATGCTTTTTTGGGTGCGATATGTGAAAAAAGTCATTCTAGTTGAGGGAAAATGCTGCCTTACTTAAACATAGCAACAGATGCCAGCAAGAGAAGAAATCCTGGTCCCACCTAAGGTTACTTGCCCTGTAAAATGCATTTCTCTCTAATTTGAACACATGGAGCTGAAATCAAGTGCTGGATTTTTTGCCATTAAACGCGGTGTGATTTTGGGGGGGGGCACATGAACGTGTTCTGTCATAGAGGAGTAGCTTATCGTAGAATGTTTTGAGTTGGAAGGGACCTTTAAAGGTCATCTTGTCCAGCCCCCTGGCTTCACTAACAGCTTCATATTGATTGTTGCCGCTTGGGTTTTTTTTTCTTCAATCTGCTGCCAAACCCAGACATTGAGAATGTGAATTTAGATGACTACAACATCCACGTCATCGCTAGCGTGTTCAAGCAGTGGCTCCGAGATCTGCCCAACCCTGTCATGACCTTTGAGCTCTACGAGGAATTTCTGCGGGCAATGGGTAAGGAGCCTCCTTTGCTATCGTGTTCCCTTGGCAGAGGGAAATGGTGTCCGCTTTTAGTGCTGATCTTCTTATTTACTCTTTGTGGCCAAACCAGCTGGTTTTGCCAAATTATATTTACCTGGTTTCAAAGTCTGAGTTTTTGGCTGTAAGGGGTTTTTTACACAAAGCCATGAGCAGTTCCATCTTGCCTTTGGTGGCACGCATTTGCATCATGGTTCAGCAGATTTCACCCCAAACCATTAACAGGAAGATCCATCTTTTAAGTAATAAAAGTAAGTAAGTGTTAAGAAGGTATCATTTTAAATAGGAGGAAGAAGTAGAAGCCACCCCTAAACGCTGGTGCTTTCTCCACAGGCCTCCAGGAGAGGAAGGAGACAGTGCGGGGAGTGTATTCGGTCATAGACCAGCTTTCCCGCACCCATCTCAGCACCTTGGAGCGTCTTATCTTCCACCTGGTGAGGTACGTTGGGCCAGCGCAGCTTCGGGCAATGGGCAGGGGGAGGATGCACAGGCATCCTTCATACCAAAATAGGTGAGACCGAAAGCAGGTGGGCAAGGGAAAGGGAAGAGCTTTCAGCTCCATCATGTCTCCCGGGAGGTGGCCCCAGAGCTCTTTCTCCAAATGATGCTTGTATTGATAAGCAACCTCCGCAGTGCCTGCGGGTCCGTGGTGCCTCTCACCACTGCAGGGACAGGCTTTTTGGGTGGAAAATGCCGGTTGTTTCCCTGCCCTCAGAACACCTGAGGTGTCTTCAGGTTTGGCTTTCTCCATCAAGCAGAGCAAAGATGAGGGCAGAGCAGCGTGCTTGCTAGCAGAGCAAGGCTGCACTGTAGAAATGTCATCTCTATTTGTCCACGGCCATGTGGAAGAGGTGCAGTGGAGGTGCCTTCACCTCTGACTTCTCTCTTAATCCCTATTTTTTCTAGGATTGCGCTCCAAGAAGAGACCAATCGCATGTCAGCTAATGCCTTGGCCATCGTCTTTGCTCCCTGTATCCTCCGCTGCCCTGATACGACAGACCCACTGCAGAGTGTTCAGGACATCAGTAAAACAACCACGTAAGAACATGGTGCTGGATGATCCAGCTCCGTAACCATTGCCGTGTCACCACTTGCATCTTGATAACCCTTAGTATGGTCAAATGAATCAAGAATAGAAAGCTTTAGCATGGAAATTATAAACACATATTAAATGCCTCTTTATGAAGATATTTCATATTCTCTCAGTCCCCAAGACTGAATGGGGATTTTTAAGTGATGAAGGATCCACAAGAGCAGATCAACTTGCGCTCCTGCCTGGCACATCTCAGCAGGAGAAGGTGGAGCTTGTGCTGATGGGGTTTTATAGTTAATACCATTTATGACAAGCAGATCTTTATTCTTAATTTTGTCTTTTTTGTTTAAGGAGGTGAGCTTGTTTGGTCTGCAGCAATATTAATATTGCGTACTTAGATTTCTTTAAGGTATTTGACATAATTGCAAAGGTTTTACAGAGAAAAAGTGAAGCACTTGCCCAAAATCAGTCTGGCTTGTGTTAAATAGATTTAAAAATAGATAATGGAGACAATGATAATAATGGAAACCATCCAGTGAAGAGCTGGGCTTCTGAAAGAGGTGGTTTTACCTCCAGTAAGTATTAAAATTGTTGAAGACCAGAATGTGCTTGGAGACCCAGCTGGCAGGAGCACTCATCCTTCAACAGGATTTCTTTGTAGCTTCTGCCTTAGACTACCTGTAGCATATTCTCTAATTTTATTACGCAGAAAGGATTATTTTTTTCCCCAAACACACTTCTGACAGCATTCAACAGCTCAGCTAAACAAGCTTGCTGCAGCATTACTGCGTGCAAGCGAGTTGGAAGCAACCTGCCTTCCCCAGGTTTGTATTTCCTTGATCCCTCTTCCAAGGGGGGAAATTTTCTCCAGTGAGATTCTTGCAGGTCTTTAATTTCTCTAGGCTGAGTTCCTCGATCTACCTGTAGCCTGTTATTGCTCTTTTTAGGGGAATTTCCACTACTCTTTTGTTTCCAGCTGGATCTTTCTGTCTCCATGCCTTTCCATCATGGCAGATCTTCAGGTGAGACAGAGACAGCTCAGATCAAATAGTTTCCTCCTCCCATTTTGTCTTCTTCTGGGTTTTTTCCCCCATTAGTTGCGTAGAATTAATCGTCATCGAGCAGATGAACAAATACAAGGCTCGTCTCAAGGACATCAACAGCCTGGAGTTTGCAGAGAACAAAGCCAAGAGCCGCCTCTCGTTGATCCGCAGATCGATGGTGAGATGCCAAAGCCATCTGTGTCCCCTCCTGTCCTTTCCTTGCCCCTGAAGCAACCCTACCTTATCTTCTGCTTATTCCAGCCTCCCAAACCCCTTGCAACCTCCCACACCGTCTCCCCCAGGACAGGGACCCTCAGGCCCATGGTGGCTCCTCACCTTTGCAGGGAGTCATACCAAAGCATGAGGAGGTGGAAACAGTCCATGGAAACGTGGTCACTCCGGCTCAGACGCTCCTGACCAATGTTTCCACCTTCATTTGAGCTTTTTTGGTCCTGGGTTGAGTCAAGCCTTTCATTGACCAGCTTGACATCGTCCCATGGGAGACCTGGACCATCCTTTTTTGTGCTCAATCACATTATCTGAACCCAAAATGAGCTCCCCAAAGGCTCTCCCTGCTCCCTCACTGCCTTTTTGGGAGCCTCAAACTCATCTCATTGAGCTTCCATGCTTGCCGGGGGGCCGGCGGGCTGCAGATGCACGCTGTGCTTGGCTTGTTGGGCTGCAGGAGAGGGACAGACTCTGCGCAGCGCAGTCGTCCCAGGCTTGGGCTAAGGACCTGAGCCGCCCCTCTGCTTGGACCTGCCTGCTGTGGTCCTCAGGGACACATTGCTCCTGCTTTTTTGGGGATGAAATTCAAACAGGGGGTGCCCAAGACTGTGGGGCTGGTGCTGCAGAGCTGCCCTGCTCATACCACTTTAAAAAAGAACCCATAAAAATGAACAAAAACGGGTTTTTTGGAAGGGCGACGGCATGTGCACTCTAACCTTCTGCTTTCCTTTTCATCTCCTCTCTAATCCAGAAACCCGTACTAATTGCAGTTAGATTTATGAGCATAACCCGCAGTTCAATCCCGGTATGTATTAACTGCAGTGCGCCCTGCGCTAGCCGCCGCGTCCCTCCGTTGTGTGTCACCGCCACTCATTCCAGCCCCATCCCACCGGCCATTGTCCGTGACGTTGCCCGTCCCGTCCCCAAGTGAGTGTTGCTCCTCAGGGCCACCGTTTCTCCTGCAGGTCCCCCAGGTGGCAGGAGTTTGGGACAGCCGGTGCTCAGCCATCCCTGCATGCAGTTCCTCGAAAAACTGCTTTCCACCCCCTTTCCCTTTCCTACTTCTTTTTTTTTCTATTTTATTTTCTTTTTCCATCCTGTGCTTCCCTCTGCTTTGCTTTGCTTGCCTCATCCCTTCCCTTCCCACCCCAATTTCTGCTCGCTCAGGATGCATTTCAGCATCAAGTTGCTTTTGCAGTGCTGCCGTATCTCAAGACAGTGGATAAAACCCTCGGCTCGGATGCCTCGGCGACCACGAGGCATCCAAAGGTCTCCTTCACCTTCTTGGAGGAGGAGCACCACCACCACCTTGAACGCAAGGTCAGGTCATCTAGGTTTGAATTAGGAGGGTTCCAGCAACCTCTGTATTCCCCAACTCCATCCCAGCTTGAGTGTGAGTTCCCAGTGAGACGACGGCAGGCGAGAAAAGCACCTGCAGGTTTTTGGGGATACTTGTGGGGCTGTTTCCTTTCCTACCAGGTTCAGCCCATGGTGCTTCTCCCCATCCTTCAGCATCTGCAAGGGTCAGGAGACAGAGAAGAGCAAAATTTGAGCTCTGCTACCCTGGTGCTGTTTTGCAAGCATGCCATTCGCAGGGGCTTAAGTCCACAAGCCGGTGGGATCTTTGGGATCTGAGGGGTTTTAGATAACAGGATTCAGGTAGCTGTGGTTCAGCACAAGAGCCCACATGGGAGTGTTGTCAGAAGAACACTGGGGTGTGGGAACGGCTTTGCTACCAAAGAAAGGTCTCTCAGATGTGACGTTAGAAGATGAAAGGGGTAAAATGGAGCAAATCCTGCTTTTGAAGGAAAAGAGGGAGGCTCCTTTACCCTGCAAACCTGCTCTGGGCACATGGGTTATCAGGAAGACCCAGGGATGCCCCAGCTGCAGGGTTTAAATAGTCCAACAGAGAGAAAAGCTGCATTGCAATGAGCTCTTCAACCACAAGGAGATGCAGGTTCATCCTAAGTGATGGTTATCAGGAGGAGAGCAGCAAGTGATGGGCATGACTCAGGGTGGTTGACATCTCCTAAGTCCTGGTCAGTTCAGGATCGTGAACTTAGAAGGTGAGATGTGTCTGGTGATGATAATGATTAAGATAAAAGCTTTTTAATGTCCGTGGTGTCCCTCATCCCCCAAAATCCATCTTTTTCTTCTACTTTATGGAGCAGATCCATTGAGCTGGTCCTCAAAGGGTTAAAGCAGCTGCATGTATAGTATTCCTCTATACGTACTACCCCTGTTTGAGTCCTCTTCCATCACTGGTTTTAATAATTACAAAAATCAGATGGTTCTTCAGAGCTTTTCAGGAGGGACCACTGCATTAAATCTCCCTGTTTAACTACGAGTGCAAAAATTAACATTTATTGTCTTAGAACGGACTGCTGGAGGGGTCTTGGTTTATGGATCTCATGTACATGAGATCAGAGCATGGGCAATGGGATTACGTGTGAGTTACCATTTGCTGCAGGAGTCAGTGGAGACCCTTGCGATGCTCTGGAAATACCAAGGGTGGGCGAGGGAAGGATGCGAGATGCAATCTAACAATAAAGCAGGAGCTGGGTGCCATGAAATCAAAGACCTGGTGATGCTCCCGCCAAAAGCTAACACGGCCACCTGGCAGGTCAAGCTTCCCATCGCACGGGCTGTGGGCTTTGCAGAAACCCATCCTGCTGTCATCTGGGCTTGCTTTGAAGTCCAAGTTGCACTTGGTCTATCAGCTGGTAGCTGGTCCGTTAAGCACCATCCTCACCCCCTCCATCCTCACCCCTTCCAATGTGTTGAGTCCTTCTGGTACCTCTCCTGGCCTGGGGTGAGATTTTGGAGGGCCCTGGGTGCCACTGCTGGCGGCACACTAAGGACCGATGGCTGGGACCGTCGTCTTCACTCCTTGGGAGAGCAGTGTGGTTGGCACCTGAGATGTTTGCAAAATCACCTTGGCTGGTGATGGCGACACCGTTGTCTCTCTTCAGGGCAAAGGACGTGTGCGACGCAGCGCCTACCCCAGCCCAACGTCTCCTGTTGCTGCGCGCTTGCCCTCGGTGACGGATGTCCCTGAGGAGACCATGAGCAGCGAGGAAGCCATGGAGATGGAGGTGACGGAGCAGCAGCAAGTGGCCATGCAGCAGGAGGAGAAGGTGCTGACCGAGCAGATTGAGAGCCTGCAGAAGGAAAAGTGAGTCTGGCTGAGGGTTCAAGTCATGTGCCCTGGCTATAGGTTACTTGTGGATGTTGCTTGACATCATATGGTTGACATGCCACTCACAGGGTGACCTGGAGAACTCCATTCCTCCATGATCTCTTGGTGTACGTGCATCCCTTTCTTCTCCTCCCCACCTTTTTGGTCCCGTTGGGTCAATGGGACTGGGTTGGTTTTGGCAGGGAGGAGCTGACGTTTGAGATGTTGACACTGGAGCCCCGTGCCTCCGACGACGAAACCCTTGAGTCTGAAGCCTCCATTGGCACCGCCGACAGCTCTGAAAATTTGAACTTTGACTCCGAAGGAGCCATCTCCGATCGCTCAGGTAAATCCAGGGGTTCTTGGGCTTATCACAGAATGGTTGGGGTTGGAAAGGACCTTCAAAGATCATCTAGCCCAACCCCCTGGCAATGAGCAGGGACATCTTCAACTAGATCAGGTTGCTCAGGTTTTTCTGTAGCCTGGGGGGGTCATTATTTGGTTTTTTTCCTGCCCACAGAAAATTTAAAGCCAGCAATTTAAATGGGTTTAAAGAGGGGGTTAAGGATTAAAACATGTGGACCCGGGGAGGTGGGTGGTAGCACCCAGGGTTTGGTGGGGAGGTGAGCACTCCTCCAGCGCTGCCACATCAGCCCAGGTGGTGCTACCTCCGGTGAGATGCTGGGCATGTCCTGTCTTCATGGTGTGTGTCCCTGGGGAGTGGCTCCGAGATGCTGGGTTGTTTTAGGGTGTTGATCCTCTGGTGGTCCTCCCCCCCCCCAGAGAGAAGCGTAGCACTTACCTCCCTGCGCCCCGCCAAGGTGGAGGGGCCGAGCCGACTGCGAAGGCACCCCAGGACGCGGCAGGACCCAGCGGACCCAGCCGACACCTCCATCTCCTCCTCCTCCTCCTCCCAATCGTCCACCTCCTGCTTGCCCCACCTGCCCCGAAAGCGCTTCCAGATGTACTCCAAATCACCTTTCTACCGAGCGGGGGGGTCCAGCGAGCCCCCCGAAACCCAGGAGAGCCCAGAGGGCTTCATGGGACCTCTCCGTTATCCCGAGGACCGGCCTCAGTTCACCACCCGCGGGACATTCAACCCAGAGAAAGGCAAACAGAAACTGAAGAGCGTGAAAACATCCCCCCCGAAAACCAAAGAGCCCTTGGATGGGGGGACGAGGGGGGGACGCAAGAGAAACCCCGAGACTGACTGCGCCGCCACCCAACCCCTTGTCCTCCTGGGGAGCAATGAGTTCATGGTCTGAGATGCTCCACCCCGAGGATGCGTCGCACACTGGAGCATCCTCCCCATTGGCAGCAACCGATGGCTTCCTCATTGACGCCAGGAGGATGAATTCTTAATTAAAAAGGGCCGGTGGGGGACAGTTTTAATGGTGGCCTTAATGGTTTGGGGGGGTTGAGACCTTTGGGG
>VFFE01006526.1:422701-455093 GCA_008921705.1 Burhinus oedicnemus
AGCCACAGCCCTGTAACCCTAAACCCTGTGACACCCAAGCCACCGCGCGCTGCCACAGGCCACCGTGGGGGTGTCACCCTACCACCACGTGTAACCCCCCCCTCCCACCCAGCATTGCCAGGCTGAGATTGCGGCAGAGGTGGGACATGGGGCTCAGGGTAGGGACCCCCATATGCCTGTCCCCCCCTTGGGACCCAGCAGGTCCTATAAGCGCATAAGCCCTTCGCTAAGGCGGTTAGAGGGGAATAACAAAAAGTGGTGATTAAGGGGGGTAATTTCCCTGCCCCCAAGTAATTAATTACCAGCCCTGATGGCAAGGGGAGGGGGGATTCTCGGTGGGGCGCCCCTGTGCCTCAGTTTCCCCTCCTAGGGGGGACACGAGGCCCCTGGGGGTGTTGGGCCAAGGCTGCTGACATGGCAGCGGGTGGGGGCCAGGTGGCCCCTGGGGTTATGCAACCACCACTAAACCCTCACCGTGACAGGGCAGCACAATTTGGGATTTGAGGGCTTTAGCCGCTAAACCCCACCTTGCCCAGCTCAGGGGGACAGCGGGTGGCCACCATCACCCGGCCTGGGTTGTCCCCAGGGATGGGCCAGGCTATGGCTGGGGGTCACCAGCCTCCTGTGTCCCTCCCGAGGGGAACTCAGCCTGCGGCCCCGGGGGCATCGCCATGCCGGTGGAGGCGTCCCAGGGGACAGGCATTAGCAGCAGGTCCCTGCTAAGGTCTAGCAGCAGTGACACCAGTGGATCAGGGGGCGGGGGGATGTCACCCCTCCATCATCCCTGCCTGCTGCATGGTGCCATCATCCTGCCTGTGGCGTGGCTCCATCCCCGCTGCCTGCACCGTTCTCCACCATCCTGCCTATGACCTCCTCCTGTCCCCCTCCCTTGCTGGCACCATTGCTGCCTGTTCCCTTGCCTGTGGCATCGCCCCATTCCCTCTGCCTGCAGCACGCCTCTAGCATCCTGCCTGCCGCATGGCTCCACCACCCCTGCCTGCAGTGTTGCCCCATCCCACCTGCCTGCAGCATGGCTCCATCACCCTTGCCTGCAGCGTTGCTCTGACCTCCCCTGCCCGCAGCGTTGCCCCATTCGCTATTCTGCCTGCTGCGTGGCTCTACTGCCCCTTGCCTGCAGCATGGCCCCATCCTGCGCCACAGCATGGCTCCACCACCACCCCTGCCCGCAGCACCTCTCCACCTCCAGGACCCCCCGTCCCCTCCTAGGGTGTCCCGTCCCACCCTGCAGCCCCCATCCTCTGGTGGCCCCCCACCCTGACCCAGATCTCTGACAGCCGCCATCTGCGTCAGTGGCCGCCCTCCTCCCTCAGCAGAATTATGACGCTGGGCTAATGCAGCCGGAGCAAGCTGTCACCTTGCCCTGCCCGTCCCTTCCTTGCCTGCAGTTCAGGTGCCTCCAGACCCTTCAGCAGAGCTTCACCCATGGGTGATACAACCCCCCCGGTGCCCAATCTGGGTGTGCTGGAAGCACATGCACCCCAGGGTGCCAGCCCACCCATGGGTGATATGGGGACCTGGGCACCCAGTGCCAGAGGATGCCGGGGAGCAGCCAGCATGGCGATACACACTGAGTCGGCTAATTTGCCTGTCCCCTCCTCACCATCGGGTAAAAGCCAGCTCTGAAGTGGGGATTTGGGAGGGGGATTAGCCAGGCCAACCATCTGCTGCCGGCCAATCATCGGCATGTCCAGGAAAGCCAATAATTACAAAAATATGGTTTCCCACCCCATTTCTCCACTACACCCAGCTGGATGCTGTCCCTAAGGTGGAGGTTCCCATGGTGCAGCACCCCGTCCCCCTCCCAGGGCTGAGCACCTCATGAGCACCCAGCCCAGGCACTGAGTCAGCCCGTTTTTGGGCAGTGCCCTGAGCAGGCCTGACACCATGGCCGAGGGGCTGCAGGTGGCAGGGTGGGGGTGAAGGAGCAAACATTAAAGCCCGCAGCGGGGTCGTGACTCGGTTTGGTGACAGACGCTGGGGCAGATGCCACGGGATTACCCAGCCTAAAACCTCAGGATCTGCCCCCCCCTTCCCCCCGCAGCAGGCAGAGAACATTTAATTACTAATTTACTAATTACCCAAAGATGCTGCCAATGGGCTCAAAACCTGTGGTCAGCAGCAGCCCCAAGGCTCCAGCTGCCCTAATCCCACTGGCCATGGGGAGCCAGTGGATGTATCCTGGCCAGGGGACAGCTTGGTTGGGGACATCAGGTGAGACAGGGAGACACCGTTCTCCTGGCAGCCCCACTCCTGCCAGTGATGGCAGGAGGTGGTGAGGAACGAGAGGGGACAGTGAGGACAAGGAGGGGACAGTGAGGACTAGGAGAAGACAATGAGGACCAAGCAGAGATGGTGGGGACCTAGAGGAGATGATGGGAATCAGGAGAAGACATTAGGGACCGAGGGGAGATGGTGGTGACCAGGAGGAGATGGTGAAGACCAGGAGGAACCAATAGGGATGAAGGGGAGATGACGGGGACCAGGAAGGGACAGCAATGATCAGGAGGTGGTGATGGGGACCAGGAGGAGATGGTGGAAACCCAGACAGAATGATTGGGAACCAGGAAGAGATGGTGTGGACAATGATGGGATGATTTGGAACCAGGAGGGGATGAAGGGAACCAAGAGGAGATGGTGGGGACCAGGAGAGGACAACAAGGATCAGGAGGGGATGATAGGGATCAGGAGGGGACAATGGGAACCTGGTTGTTTTGGTGGTGACCAGGAGACAATGATGGATGGTGGAGAGCAGGAGGTGATGGCAGGGACCAGGAGGGGATGATGGAAACCAGGACAGGACAATAGGGGACAATGGAGACCAAGAAGGTATGATGGGGGCAGTGGGATGCAATAGGGGTGGATGGGGATTATGAGGGGATAGTGAGGACTGGGATGGGATGATGGGGACTGAGAGGGGAAGATGGGGATCAGGAGGAGACAATGGTGACAAAGAGGGCCCAAGGGAACATAGAGGAATGATGAGGACCAGGAGTAGATGATGGAGCCCAGGAGAGGCTAGTGATGACCAGGAGGAGATGGTGGAGACCAGGAGGGGACACTAGGGACCAGAATGGGGTGGTGAGAAGCAGAAGGTACATCAAGATGAGACAATGGGGGCCACGAGAGGATGGTCGGAATCAGGAGGGGACAAGAGCAACCAGAAGAAGACACAAAGATCTGGGAGGGTACAAGATGGCTGTGGTTCTTGATCTGGCTGGGAAGGGTTAACGCGGCTGGCCAGCGTTGAGCCGTGTCCAGGTCAGGCTCCGGTTTCATATGTAATTAGCTCTTGTTTGTTGGAGGCTTTGTGATAAATGATGCTGTGGAGGTTGCCTGATGACAGAGGGTGACAGCTCCCACATCACCCATCCTAAGCCCTGCCAAAGCCTTCACTGACCCCCTGGTGCAAGGATTAAAGTTTAATGTGGCTCCAGAGTGACCTTGGGCATGCACCACCCCCAGGACATGGGGCTGGGGACAGTCTGGTGGACGTACCTTCAGGGCAATAAGTGTTTTGGCACCAAGAGGTGTTTTGCCACCAGCCCGGTGTCCACTGGCTATTGGTGCATCGTGGCCACGGGGCCATTTCGTGACTCTTTTGGGGTCACCCAAGGGGTTCATTGATGAAATGCCGTATCAGGTTGGGTTTGTCCACCTGGGACTGGCCCCACCAGATGGCTCAGTGCCATGGTGGGGCCGGTCGGTGTGGTCTGGGCACATTCCCAGGCACAGGCGTAGCCATGTGCAGGTGCCAAGAGCCACTGCAGAGGGTTTGCCAGGGTGGGTTGAGGTCCTGCCTCTCGGCCACCTTCAGAGCAGCAGTTGCTTGGGGACCACAGTGGAGCTTGGGGAGCTTGGAGGCATCCCCAAGGCAAGGGAGCTGGGAAGGGCGCAAACGCCAGGGCTGGCGTGGTGCCTGAGGCCATGGCTTGGGTTTTGGCAGGGTGACATGGCACCAAAACTGCTAGGGGACAGAGAGGTCCCCGAGGTGGGGCTGGGCACGGCCCCATGTCCCCAGCTCTCTGGAAATCATGTTTTCTCCTTGCAGATGAACCTCCTCACCCAGGTAATGGGGAAGCTGGTGGGGAGGGCACGTGTGCCCAGGCGGTCCCACCCCTCTGCTGTGGCACCTGGCACCTACAGAATGCGTGGCTGGGACCTGCCCGGTGCTGAGTCTGGGCTTGAAGCGGGGGGTGGCAGGTCCTAAGAGGTTGCTGTGGGCTGGGGATGGGTGGTAGCAGGGGTGGGTGCTAGCAGAGATGAGTGCCAGCAGGGGTGGATGCTAGCAGGGGATGGGTGGCAGCAGGGGTGGATGCTAGCAGGGATGGGTGCTACCAGAGGAGGGTGGCAGCAGGGGATGGGTGCTAGCAAGGGTGGGTGCTAGCAGGGGATGGGTGTTATCAGGGATGGGTGCTATCAGGGATGGGTGCCACGAGGGATGAGTGCCAGCAAGAACACATGCAAGCAGGGCATGGGTGCTAGCAGGGGATGAGTGCTATCAGGGATGGGTGCCATGAGGGATGAGTGCCAGCAAGAACACATGCAAGCAGGGCATGGGTGCTGTCAGGGATGGGTGCCACGAGGGATGAGTGCCAGCAAGAACGCATGCAAGCAAGGCATGGGTGCCAGCACGGGATGGGTGTCAGAAAGGGATCGGTGCTAGCACAGGCCCCAGGCTCGCTCTGCCCCTTCTCCCCACAGGTGAGCACCCTGGTACAGACCCTGCGAGACCTGGATCGGCTGTTCCTCCAGACCCGGAGCTGGCTGGGCTCCTGGCTGCGACAGGTTTGGGGTGCTGGCACAGGGACCACGGCCAGGGGCTCTGGCAGGGGGATGGCACTGGTCTGGGCAGGGGATGCACCATGACACTGGTGCCCTGGGTCCCATCTACCCTGCTTGTCCAGGGCTGACACCAGGTGTTTGTCCCTGCAGGTGAGCAGCTCCAGGCAGGTAAGTGCCGGTGTCCCCTCTGTGCCCCGCACCACCCATCTCACTACTGACACAACAGGGCCAAATCCGGCACACCCTGCCTTTTCATCAGCACCCATGGGTGCTCAGCACCCAGAGGAGATGGCTCCTGCTCAGAAGGTTTCCCCAACCATGGAGACCCAAGCTGTGCCCAGGTCACCAGGGATGGGGAATGAGCCAGCAGGTCAGCAATGCTGCCGGTGTTCCCGGAGCACTGGTGGCCCTGAAATACAGATGGGTTCCCAGGTGGTGGCCAGAGCAGCAAGCACGGCAGCGTTCTTCCTCTGCGAGGGGCTGCTGGGCCAGCACTTCGATGTGGTCCCACATGGGGTGGCTGAACCCCAGCTCGGAGACCTCTTCCTCTTCCCGCTGGCCTCAGGGGGTCCTGGCTGGTGGGGTGCTCACGCTGGCATCTACTGCGGTGACGGGGAGATCATCCACCTGGAAGGTGAGCCCCAGGAGGTGGTCACGGCATGGGGACATCTTCATGGAAGGGACAAAGAGTACAATGTCCTCTCCACTCCACAGGCAGCTCAGGGACATCGCCATCAGGGATTGTGGCCAAGCACGGCAAGAGACACCTCCTGCGGACACGGGGTCCGGCCAAGGTGCTGCGGATGAAGGGAGGGCTGGATGCGGCCACCCTGCAGTGGCGCATCCGGATAGCTATGGACCAGGAGGTGGAGTATGACACCATCACCTGCAACTGTGTCCACTTCGCCCTCGCCCTGCTGGGGCTGGGCCAGCTTGCTGGCACCACGGTGGGTGCTACTGCCACAGTGTGTGCCACCGTGATGGGGGACCCTGACGCCTATCCCAGCCGAGCGTCTGCACAGCCCATCTTCTCTCCCAGGTGTCCCCAGCGCTGCAGTGACGGTGGCGACAATGTGCCTGGGAGACATGCAAGGGGCTGGAGCATCCTTCCCTGGGTGGCCGGTGTTGCACTAGTGGCTTTGGCATCCCTCTTGCATGGCAATAAATGGTTGCACAGAGGCTCTGTACCAACCCTGCTTGATTTTTGTTGTTTTCACTTTCGCTTTCCTTTTCCCAGAAGCTCCTTTCCCGGAAACCACTGGTGAGCAAGGTCTCACTACTGGTGCAGCCACCCCTTCCTGCCTCATTCGAAGGGAGAGGACACTCTTTGCTCCCCGCGTCCTCCTGAGACAAACAGATGTCTCTTCTGTTGCCAGTTCATTGTTTGATTTTGAGCATCAAAAGAAGTATTTGCTGGGCTGCTGGGGTGAAAACTGGCTAAATAGCTGCACCAGGTCTAGTTGGAGGCCAGTCACCGCTGGTGTACCCCAGGTGTCAAAACTGCGTCCAGTCCCAGTCAACATCTTCATCACTGGTCTGGTTGACAGGGCAGAGCGTACCCTCAGTGAATTTGCTGCTGACACCAAGCTGGGAAGGGAGGCTGATGCTTCCAAGGGTCATGCTGGCACCCAGCGGGACCTGGACAGGCTGGAGAAATGGGCCAACAGGAACCTCATCAAGTTCAACAAGGGGAAGGAGCAAAGTCCTGCCCCTGCAGAGGAACAAGCCCAGGCACCTGGACATGCTGGGGAGCAACCAGCTGGAAAACAGCTTGGCAGAAAAGGCCCTGGGGGTTCCAAGGGACACCAAGTTGACCATGAGCCAGCAATGTGCCCTTAGGGCACAGTGAAGGCCAACAGCATCCTGGGCTGCATTAGGAGGAACGTTGTCAGCAGGTCGAGGGGGATGATTCTTGACCTCTGCTCAGCACTGGTGAGGCCACCCCTGGAGCGCTGGGTCCTCTGCTGGGCTCCCCAGTGCAAGAGAGACAAGGACATACTGGAGAGAGACCAGCAAAGAGCCACCAAGGGTCTGGATCATTTCTCGTATGAAGAGAAGCTGAGAGAGCTGGGGCTGTTCAACCTGGAGAAGACAAGGCTCAGGGGGATCTTATCAGTGTGTATCAACACCTGGTGGGGGAGCCAGGCTCTTCTCGGTGGTGCCCAGCACCAGGACCAGAGTCAATGGGCAGGAACAGAAGCACAGGAGGTTCCCTCTGAATATCAGGAAAGACTTTTTTCACTGTGAGGGTGACTGACCCCTGGCACAGGTCACCCAGGGATGGAGCCTCCATCCTTGGAGGTATTCAAAAGTCATCTGCACACAGTCATGGGCAAGGAGCTCTAGGTTGAGGTTGCACCAGATGACCTCCAGAGGTGCCTCCAACCTCAACTGGTCTGTGATCTTGAGAAAATATTCCTCCACTGGGATTCTTTAGACCTGCTTTGCGTCTCTCTCCGGGCTTTCTTTTGGGGACTCTTGCAGTTCCCACACTCATGGGAGAGCTTCTGGGAGGCTTCCCAGAGGGGAAGTTGGATTGCCCAGCGAGGGTGAAATGTTCCCGTGGTTTCTAAGGGGAAGGGAGCAAAAATGAGAAGCTGGGAACCTGAGCAGGCTGGGACTGGAGGAAGGTCTCTCGGAGGGAGGCAGGTGGGAGGTCACTGCATGGCACGCACTTTTGGAGATGTCCTGCAGCTCCTCTGACTCAAGAGGGTTTCCAGGAACTCCCATGTCGCCTCCCTGCATTCCAAAACTTAAAATTTAAGGTAGAATTAGCAAATTAACCCTAGTTTTAAGAAGTGGAAAAAGCTTTTCAGGGATTGCCTGGACTTTGTACTGCTTTTAGCTTTTGTTTTCAGCCTTTCTCCACCTCTGACACACATCAGGAAGGATGTGAGGTCAGGTTTGGCTTCGGCGCCTGCTGACCCACCACACCCTGCTGCATTTCCTACAGCCCTTGATGGAAGTGGCAGCAGTCCGGCTCTGTCACCCGCTCCGTCTCCGAGAAAATGCAAAGTAGCAGCAGTAGCCTGGTAAGGATGCTCCCATCTCCACGCTCTTTGCAGGCAGCTGCCCATACCGCTGCTGCACCAGGACAAGGGGCGGACGATGAACAAGGCTTGTCCCAGGACGTCTCCAGCTCGAAGAAGTTGGCAGGATGAGTGCTTTTTGCCTGAGCCAAGCGCTTGAGCCTCGCAGGAGCCATCATGGGCAGGGTGTGACAGCAGCGTGGGACCCTGCCCTCCGAACACGGGCAGGATAGCACAAGCACAGCACTGACACCCCATTTCTTTTCCTTTCTCCTTGCAGATGTCAAGCACCTTAGTAAGTAGGAGCGTGGTGAGACTTCCGCCGGCAGCATGGCAGTCTCAAGGGGTGTTGGGGGGTGATGGTGCTGGTTCTGCCGCCTCCTCACCTTTCCTCCCTGGTGCGGCTGGCAGAGGCAGCAACAGGCGCTCCAATTTCTGCTGTTCAAGAGCACCCCCACACATGGGAATATCTTCGAGGAAGTGTCGGAGAGCACATTGCAGCCTGGGGACATCTTGCTCTTCCCCTTAGACACCAAATCTCGTGTATTCAGGTGCAGCTTCAAGCACGCAGCTGTCTACTGTGGGGATGGAGAGGTCATACACTTCCAGAGTAAGCGCTCAACCCCTTGCTCCTGTTCGGGATGTTGCGATGGCCAAAATGCAGCCTGTGGCGTAGTGACTGGGCCAGGGCAATGGGTGACTCTCGGTTTTACAGACGAGGAAAATCAGAGGAACAGTGGTCGGACCACCAAGGAAGGCTTCAGAGTCATGAAAAAGGAGAGGGGGAAATGCCACATTTACTGGAAAAAAGGCGGGATCAACCGCAGTGACTTCCAGCATAAAGTCAGGGAGGTGATGAACAGCGAAGCCAAGTATCACTTGGGTGAAAACAACTGCATCCACTTTGCCCTCTTCCTCCTGGACTTGACAGACTTCTACATGCAACTGGTGAGTCTGGAGCTGGGTCTCACGGCTGTGGTGGGACAGCTGCTGCACCCGCAGCCAACCCTGCGTTTACATCCTGACCCGATTCCCCCTGGGCAGTGGGGACAGCCAAGCTCTCTGCACATGGACAGCTTTCTCTTGCAGGTGGAAATCCAAAGTGAAGGTGGCACCTGTGGCCATGGGGCCGTGAGTATCCCCAGTGTCAGCCCTCCCTGGCAGGGCTGTGAGGTACCTGGAAGGACTGTGGTGTCCTGATGAGGGCTGGGTCCCCAAGAAGGCTGTGGTGTCCCCTGGAGGGCTGTGGGGTCCCCAGGAGGGATGAGATTCCCTGGGGGCTAGGGTCTTCAGGACGCCTGTGGGGTCCCCAGGAGCGCTGGGTCCCCAGGAGCACTGGAATCTTCAGGAGGGTTGGAGTCCTCAGCAGGGCTGGGGTCCCCAAAAGGGGCTGGGGTCCTCAGGAGGGCTAGGGTGTCTGGGAGGTCTGCAGGGTCCCCAGGAGGCCTTTGGGGTCCCCAAGAGACCTGGGGTCTTGGGGAGGGCTGGAGTCGCCAAACAGGGCTGGGGGCCCTGGGAGATCTGTGGGGTCCCCAGAGTGGGCTGGGGTCCATGGGAGGAATGTGGAGTTCCCAGGAGGACTGGGCTCCAGCTGCCAGTGCTGGCAGGGAACCCATCTGCAGGGAACAGGAAGGGCAGGGCAGGGCATGGGGGAACCTTCTTCACCCTTTCCAAGCCACCTGCAGCCCACCCACCCTGACATTGCAAAGCAGCAGCCACGTGGTGTGAGGGGTGGCAGCCACCGTGTCCCCCTGAGGAGGATGTCCCCTCTACCCACAGACGAGCCTCAGCATCACCCCAATGCTTCGCCCCAGGGAAGGATCTCTTTTGGGGAGGGGGAGTTGCTTTCCACTTGCTGGTGCTTAATTGTCGTGTGTTAATTAGATGCTTTATTAAATTTTGCTACCTAAGATGTGCCCATTTCTCGCTCGCTGCCTCACTCCTGTGTGATGGGGTGAGAAGGCTGCCACCAGCCTCTCAGGGCGTGTCAGCTGCCAAGACCAATAATAACTGAAATATCTGCCAATAAGAATTATTACCGGTGAAGAATAACAACAAATGTAACAACAATAATATCTATAGTAAGAACAAAGAGTAGAATAGAATAGAATAGAATAGAATAGAATAGAATAGAATAGAATAGAATAGAATAGATAATGTATCATATTTATGCCATATATCGGACATCGTACACCATAATATGTGTGGTGGGTTGCCCTTGGCTGGCTGCCAGGTGCCCACCCAGCCGCTCCGTCACTCCCCTTCCTCAGCTGCACAGGGGCAGAAAAGTGCAATGAAAGGCTCGTGGGTCGAGATAAGGACAGGAAGATCATTCCCTAGTTAGCATCAGGGGCAAACCAGACTCCACTCGGGGAAATTATTTGAATTTATTGCCAATCACATCAGCATAGGATAAAGAGAAATAAGGACAAGTCTTAAACCACCTTCCCCCCACCCCTCCCTTCTCCCTGAGCTCAACTTCACTCCCAATTTCTCCACCTCCTCCCCCCGAGCGGCGCGGGGGGACGGCCAATGGGGGTTGCGGTCAGTTCATCACGTCTTGTCTCTGCAGCTCCTTCCTCCTCACTCTCTTCCCCTTCTCCAGCATGGGGTCCCTCCCACAGGAGACAGTCCTCCACCAACTTTTCCAGCGTGGGCCCTTCCCATGGGCTGAAGTTCTTCACAAATGGTTCCAGTGTGGTCTCCAATCCATGGGGTCACAGGTCCTGCCTAAAGACCCGCTCCAGCGTGAGCTTCTCTCCGCAGGGTCACAGGTCCTCCCAGATGCCTGCTGGCACAGGCTTTTTGGGGGTCTCTCCCAGGGTCTTGGGGTTCCCCATGGGTCCCACGATGGGGGTGGGGTAAGGGCCCACTGCAGCCCAGGTGCAGCACACCTGTGACTCTGTAGGAGCTGCACCAGCGCCTTGGCGATGACGCCAACCTCTGCCTTGGGTGCCAGGTGGAAGTAGAGCTGTGCCACGGCCATCACCATCTGCGGGGAGACACCCAAGCATCACCTGGTGAGCATGGGGACACCCTGGGAGATGGCTGTGTCCCCCAGTGTTGCACTTGGCAGCACCCAGAGGAAGCCCATCCCTGGGGACACCCAGCCCTGAGTGTCCCTCAAGCACATTGCTGGCTCCTTGGCCAGTGGGGACATCATGAGCCTGGGCTGATGGACACCACCAGCGGCCTCGGGGGATGGACAGGGCTGGGGCAGGGGGCTCACTGCAGCATTGCGGCTCTGCAGCAGGGGCTTGGTGTTGCGCAGGAGCAAGCGGTGGTCAGGGTCCATGACGTAGGGCTTCCACTTGGCCAGTAAGGCTGCCTCCGCCTTGGCATCCTTGGTGTCCTCCTCCTTGGAGCTGTGGAAAGCCTTCTCAGCACTCTCCTCCAGTAAGGACTCCTGCTGGTAGGTGGGATGCCTTGCACCCTCCCAACAGCACCCTCCTTCATCCCACCTCCTGGCCGAAACCAGGCTTCCCTTGGCACCCCGAGGCTCCCATGGCACCCCAAGGCTCCTGCACTCATGTTCTGGTTGGGGCTGAGGAACTGGGTGCTCACATGTCATGACCACCCGCCCCCCACTCCTCCACATCGATGAGCATGTTGCAGAGCTTGCAGTCATTCTTCTGAATGAGGTTGATGCGCTCCAGGCAGAGGTCCTTGAATGCCATCACCACACTGCTGGTCACCAGCTGGGGAGGGAAAGTCTGGGTTGACTCACCAGGGTGGTGGTTTGGTGGGGATGGTGGTATCCCCATGAGGATGTTGGCTTGGTAGGGACCTGTTGGAGCACTTCCAGAGGAGGGCCATGAAGATAATCACAGGGCTGGAACACCTCTCCTATGAGGACAAGCTGAGAGTTTTGGGGTTGTTCAGCCTGGAGAAGAGAAGGCTCCGGGGAGACCTTACAGCCCCTTCCAGTACCTAAAGGGGGCCTACAGGAAAGCTGGAGAGGGACTTTTTACAAGGGCATGTAGTGATAGGACGAGGGGTGATGGCTTCAAACTGGAAGAGGGGAGATTTAGATTAGATCTCAGGAAGAAATTTTTCACTCTGAGGGTGGTGAGGCACTGGAACAGGTTTCCCTGGGAAGCTGTGGCTGCCCCATCCCTGGAGGCCAGGTTGGATGGGATTCAAGGCCAGGTTGGATGGGGTTTTGAGCAACCAGGTCTAGTGGCAGGTGTCCCTGCCCATGGCAGGGGGTTGGAACTAGGTGATCTTTAAGGTCCCTTCCAACCTAAACCATTCTATGATTCTATGTCATGTGGGACAGCGTCAATGCTTTGCACAAGTCCAGGTAGATTATGTCATTTGCTCTTCTCTTATCCACCAATGCTGTAACACCATCGCAGAAGGCCACCAAATTTGTCTAGGCATGATTTGCCCTTAATGAAGCCATATTGACTGTCCCCAGTCACCTCCTTATTTTCCATGTGCCTTAGCAGAGTTTCCAGGAGGATCTGCTCCATGATCTTGCCGGGCACAGAGGTGAGACTGACTGGCCTGTAGTTCGGTCTTCCTTTTTTCCCTTTTTAAAAATGGGCATTATGTTTCACTTTTCCAGTCAGCAGGAACTTCACCAGACTGCCACACTTCTCAAATATGATGGCTAGTGGCTTAGAAACGTCATCTGCCAGTTCCCTCAGGCCCCACGGATGAAATTTCATCAGGTCCTATGAACTTGTGCACCTTCAGGTTCCTTAGATGGTCTTGAACCTGGTCTTCTCCTACAGTGGGTGGTGCTTCATTTTCCCAGTCACAGAATCACAGAATCATTGAATCATAGAATTGTTCTGGTTGGAAGAGACCTTTAAGATCATGTTGTGGTTTGGGCCAAACTGGTCACTGAAATGAACAACAGATGCTTTCCCCCACCTCTCTCTCCAAGGAGAGGAGGGAGAGAAAGAAAGAGACTTATGAGCTTAGAAAAGAATTAAACTACTTTAATGGAAATATTAATAACTATTAATAATAATAATAAAATAATGAAAATGAAATTATGAAATATATACAATATACAAAACCATATCGAACTCCCAGGATGATGATCAGGCACAGGGCAGGTATAGGGAAAGTCCCAGACTGGACTCAGTGACAGACAGGAACTGGATTCCGGATCTGGATTCAGGATCGGGATCAAAGGCAGATGAAGAGAGTCCTCCTTGGACGCCAGACATTGAAGAATGAGGGCTGACCTTTTGATCCCTCAGCTTTTACACTGAGCATGAGGCAGCTGGGATGGAATACCCTGTTGGTCAGTTTTGGGTCACCTGTCCTGTCTGCTCCTCCCCGCAGGTGTGACCCCTCTATGCTTCTCTGCTTCCCACCCTCCAACGGGCCAAGTAACAAAGTTGGCTGCCCTTGGTTGTGTCAGCAATAAAGATAAGCAGGAGCCTCTCTGCATCCCATTCCTTGGCATAAATTATAAATAATCAGGTCTTACCACTTTGGGAGCGAACAGTGTCTGCACAATGTGCTGTTAATTTCAGAGGGTTCGGTTAGTTAGAAGAGGCTTAGCTACAAAGTAAAATTACTGAACAGAAAATTGGTTCTGTTGTACCTCAAACCAGGACAGATCATCGACTCCAACCATTAACCGAGCACAGCCAAGTTACCACTGAACCATGTCCTTCAGCACTACATCTACCGGTCTTTTAAACACCTCCAGGGATGGTGATTCCACCACTTCCCTGGGCAGCCTGTGCCAATGCTTGAACAGTCCCTGCCTTTGCCTTCTGCGACTTGGGTGGTGTGGTGACACCCCTTGCTGGTGAAAACTGAGGCAAAAAAGTCATTGAGTACCTCTGCCTTCTCCATATCCTAAGTGACCATGTCTCCCATTTCCTTCCAGAGAGGCCCCACATTTTCCCTAGTCTTCCTTTTATCACCAACATATCTATAGAAGCTTTTCTTGTTGCCCTTGACGTCCCTGGCCAGATTTAATTCTACCTGGGCTTTAGCTTTCCTGACCTGATCCCTGGCTGCCCTTACAATTTCTCTGTATTCCTCCCAGGCTACCTGTCCTTGCTTCCACTCTCTGTAGGCTTTCTTTTTGAGTTTGATGTTCTGCAGGAGCTCCTTGTTCATCCATGCAGGCCTCCTGGTGTTTCTGCTTGACTTGCACTTTGTAAGGCTGCATCGTTCCTGAGCTTAGAGGAGGTGAACTTTGAATATTATCCAGCTTCCTGGGGCCTCTAGAGGCCCTCTTCCCTCTGGGGCTTTATCCAACGGGACTCTGCCAAGCAGATCCCTGAAGAGGCCAAAGTCTGCTCTCCTGAAGGCCAGGGAGCTTGCTGTGTGCCCTCCTTGCCACCCAAAGAACCTCGAACTCCATCATCTCATGGTCACTGCAGCCAAGGCTGCCCTTGACTATATACTATAGAATGTAGAATGTAGACTAGACTAGAATATAGAATATAGAATATAGAATATAGAATATAGAATATAGAATATAATAAAATTAATATAACCCACAACATAATATAATGTAGTATAATATATAATATATAACACATGGTATATGGCATATAGCATATAGCATAGAATATATAATATAGAATGTAGAATGCATTATGGATTATTGATTATGTACAGTATAGTATGAATATAGAATATATATAGTATCATATAATTAATATAATTTGTAATATATTATAATGTAATATATAACATGTAATATATGGTGTATAGTATATAGTATGCAGCTTATAATACATAAGGTATTATGCATGACATAATAATATAATATAAGGTAATGTACTATAATATGATACAATATAATATGATATAACAAGATATAATATGACTTAATATAATTTAATACAATGTAAATATGTATAATTATATAATCCATTATGATGTATGACATAGGAGCTATATGATCTGTACTCTATACTCGCATCCCAAACACTACTGCTGATAACATCCCAAATTACACCCGTTTTCCCGCTGACCGGCACCCAATGTAGGGAGTGGCCGAGCTGCCCGGGCGCTGCCTCCCCTGCACCGCGCATCCCCGGAGCGGGGGTGTGGCGGGGCGGTGTCCCCCGTCGTCGTCGTCGTCCCCCCCGCCCGGCGCTGACATCAGTCCCGGCGTCCCAACCGCCGCATCCCGCCCGCATCCCGCCGCCATGGCCGCCAGCCCGGCCTACGGAGAGGAGAAGGGGGGTTCCTCCAGCCTGGGGGAGCCCGAGTACGGCCACGACCCCGCCAGCGGCGGCATCTTCTCCTCCGACTACAAGAGGTGGGGACAACGCGGGGGACGCGGGGGGACAGGGGACAACGGCCGAGCCCGGCCGGGTGGCCGCCACCGCGGGCCTTGGCCGCCATCCCCGGCGGTACCCGGTGGGGGCTGGCCACGGTCCCCGGGATGAGGATGGGGATGGGAATGAGAGTGGGAATGGGGATGGCGATGGGGACAGGGATGGGGACAGGGGACGCGGTCACACCGCCGCCACTGCAGGTTGCAAAGGCCGGGGAGGGTTTCGGGGGAAACCCGCGGGGTTTTGGAGCCGGTGTGGCAGGGGGAGATGCGCAGGGACCCCCACCGCACCCCCCACCCCTGGGTGGGGGGCACCCCGGGCACGGTGTGTCGTCCCAACCCCCCCACCGAGGTCCCCAGTAGGGGGGGGCTGAAAAATGTTACCCCCGTATGGGGCAGGCTGCTGGGGGGGGGACGAGACACAGGGACGCAGAGGAAGGAGGGGTTGTCCCCGGAGCTGCGGAAACATAGGGCTCCCTTTGTCCCCCCAGCCCTGGCAGTGTCACCCACTGGAGATATGTCCCCCACCCTGACCTGCTGGCTGTGTCCCCAGTCTGGCATTGTCCCCCATCCCTGACTCGCTGATGGTCTCCCCCATTCAGGCAGTGTCCCCCATCCCTGGACCCATCCCTAATACCACAGCAGTGTCCCCCTGTCTGGCAGTGGCACCCCCACCACCCCTGGCATCATCCCCCAGTCTGCCAGTGTCCCCTCAGCCCTTATGCACTGTCCCCCCAACTCTGGCAGCATCCCCCAACCCTGAACCCTCCCAGCAGTGTCCCCCAGTCTGGATATGTCCCCCCATTCTCACAGTGTTCCCCTGTCCCCAAATCTGGCAGTGTCCCCTGACCCCCACTGGCAGTGCGCCTCAGTCTGGCAGTGTCCCTCCAGCCCTGACCTGCCATCAGTGTCCCCCAGCCTGTCAGTGTCCCCCTATCCCTGTCCCTCTGGCAGTGTTCCCCAGTCTGGCCAGGTCCCCCCATCTCTGACCCCCTGGCAGTGCCCCCCACTCTGGATGTGTCCCCCATCTGTGACCTGCTAGCAGTGTCCCCCTTCCCCGATCCCCTGTCATTGTCCCCTACTCTGGCAGTGTTCCCCCAGCCCTGACCCCCTTGCAGTGTACCCTGTCTGGCAGTGTCACGCTCCATACCCCTGGCGTTGTCCCCTAGTCTGGCGGTGTGTCCCAATCTCCGACCTGCTGGCAGTGTTCCCCCATCCCTGACCCCCTGACAAGTGTCCCCCTCACCTGCACACTGCCCTTTCCCAAAGCCCGTCCCCTTGTGGCCACACCAGATCTGTCACTGTCCCCATGAGCTGGGCATGGTGCATGGTGCAGGAGAAATGCCCCCCACGTGCCACCCCACCGCCCAGATAGGACACCCACAGCTGTCCCATCCTGCCACCCCATCACCCAGGTGGGTGTCCCATCATGATGTGGGGTCCCTGGCCAGGACTGAATCAATCAAAGCACCCAGGGAAGGAGCTCCTTGCAATGTCCCCAAGCTCCAGCTGCAAGACGGGTGTCACTTGGGACGTGACACCACAGGGTAGCTTCATCCACTGGGAAGGGCGTCACAATCGCAGCTGCAACCCAACCCCGGCCCCAGCATCAAGTTTCAGCCAGCAGTGCCGATAGTAAGAGTGGGGCCACAGCCCTGCCACTGTCTTCAGGGCCACCACCCCCGGCCAAAGCCATGCTATCCCTGCCACCGGTGCAGAAGCTGCTGCGGCAGCTACCGGTGGGGCCAGCTGGCTGGCTGAAAACATCAGCGGGTGGTGATGTGGCTGAGGAGGTGACGAGCCGGGTGCTGGCCACCGAGGCTGGACAGCCCGCCTGCTACAGCGCCCTGCGAGCTGACGAGCTGCAGCCGCTTGCTGGCCCCGAGCCTGCAGTGGCCACCGGCACCAGGCCACCACTGTGGTAAGGCCCCTCCAAGGAGATCCCCCGGGACCCTCCAGCAATGGTGGCTCCAGCTGAGCATTGTTCCATGGGTGCCACCCCCAGCTGCTGTGGCTGGATGCAGCCTTGCAGGTTCTCCCTGGTTTGGGGGTGGATGTCCCTTAGAAAAGTGGACAGTGGTGACAGCCAGCCTTATAAAAAGCTGGTGGCATTTTCCCAGCCCAGGGAGGGGACCAGGGACAGGCTCTGCATTGGGGTGCACTGGCACATCCATGCCACTGTGCCCATGAGGGGACAAGGGATGCCCAGCCCTGCTTGGCCAGTGATGGGTGCCTGCTCGCTGGGAAGCGATTTGGGGACATCCTAGGGTGACAACCACAGCCGGACTGGGACGGGGTCCTTGTCCCAGGTGCCCAGGATGGGGACAGAGCTGTGTGCCAGTGCTGCACTGGTCCCTCCGGCTCCTCTTTCACCTGGCTGTAACCCAGTTCCTGTCCCCATAAATATTGCATGGCAAAGAGTTGGGTTGCCAGCCTGATGGCAGGCTGGGAGCAAAAAAAAATAGACTAAAAATGGCTAAAAATGGAAAAAGATATTTTTTTTTTTTTGTCCCGGCACCGTGCAGGCACGATGACCTCAAGGAGATGCTCGATAGCAACAAAGATTCACTCAAGCTGGAGGCCATGAAGAGGATTGTGGCGGTGGGTGTTGCTGCAGTGGGGACCACTGCAGTGGGGACCACTGCCGGTTCCGAGCCATGCCATGCGGAGCCATGCCATGCCAAGCCATGCTGTGCCGTCTGCCTGGTGTCACACTGCTCCTTTACTCCCTAGATGATTGCCCGGGGAAAAAATGCCTCTGACCTCTTCCCAGCTGTGGTGAAAAACGTCGCCTGCAAGAATATTGAGGTGAGGAAGGTCTTGGGTGGCCCTGGTGGCACCCATGGGTGTCCCTAGGGTCTGGTGCCTCCCCTGCAGGAGGGTTTTGAGGATGGGCTGGATTTTGGGGGGCTCTGAGGTGGCCCCACCATCTTCATCCTGCAGGTGAAGAAGCTGGTGTACGTCTACCTGGTGCGCTATGCAGAGGAGCAGCAGGACCTGGCCCTGCTCTCCATCTCCACCTTCCAGCGAGGACTCAAGGTGGGCTGGTTTGGGGACCAAGGGGGGGGGTCTGGGGGGGCAGCAAGTCCCTCCACACCACACTGCAGCCCCTTGTGTGCCCCCCCAGGACCCCAACCAGCTGATCCGCGCCAGTGCCCTGAGGGTTCTCTCCAGCATCCGCGTGCCCATCATCGTCCCCATCATGATGTTGGCCATCAAGGAGGCCGCCTCGGACATGTCTCCATATGTGCGCAAGACAGCTGCCCATGCCATCCCCAAGCTGTACAGGTAATGGGGGGTCAGCTGCTAAATTTTGGGGGTACCAGTAAGGGTCCAGTGCTGGGGTCTCAGCTGCTTGGTGCAGGCAGGGACAGGCAGGGATGGGAGGGAGTTTGGTCTGGCCACACCTGCCCTGCTCTTCCCTTACAGCCTTGACTCAGACCAGAAGGACCAGCTCATCGAAGTGATCGAGAAGCTGCTGGCAGACAAGACCACAGTGAGTGGGACACCATGTCTCCCCCGCCCCTAAATCTGGGGATGCCACCATCCCCGCTGACCCGGTGTCCTCCTGGGGATGCAGATGTCCCCACCAAATTGGTGTCCTCATGGGGATGCAGCCATCCATGCAGTGGATGCTGCTGTCCCCACCAAGCCAGGATCCTCATGGGGATGCCACCATCCCCGCTGATCCAGCATCCTTGTGGGAACACAGACATCTCCACCAAATTGGCATTCTCGTGGGGATGCAGCTGACCCTACAGAGCTGGTATCCTTGTAGGGATGCTGCTGTCCCCAACAAACCAGGATCCTTGTGGGGATGTCACCATCTCCACTGAGCTGACATCCTTGTGGGGATGCCACCATCTCCATTGAGCTGGCATCCCCATGAGGAAGCCACCATCCCCAACAAACCAGCATCCTCACAGGGAAGCCACTGTCCCCACTGAGCTGGCAACCTTGTAGGGATACAGCCATCCCTGTCAACCTAGCATCCTCACAGGGATGCTACAGTGCCCACTGATCCAGCATCCTCACAGGGATGTAGCCATCCCTACTCAGCCTGCATCCTCATGGAAATGCCACCATCCGCACCAGACCGGCATCCTTATGGGGACGCCACCATCCCCACCAAACCAGCATCTTCATGGAGATGCCACCACCTTGATGAGTCACCCCAGGCTTTCCCTCCCCAGCTGGTGGCTGGCAGCGTGGTGATGGCATTCGAGGAGGTCTGCCCAGAGCGCATTGACCTCATTCACAAGAACTACCGCAAGCTCTGCAACCTGCTCATCGATGTGGAGGAGTGGGGGCAGGTGGTCATCATCAACATGCTGACCCGCTACGCACGCACCCAGTTCCTCAGCCCCAACCAGAATGTGAGTGTGGAAGCTTTGGGATGCCCCAGGAGCCTCGGGGTATCACAGGAACCCTGATTTGGGTCAGGGAGGTGCGGTGAATGAGGGTGCTGTTGGGGGAGTGCAAGGCATCCCACCTACCAGCAGGAGTCCTTACTGGAGGAGAGTGCTGAGAAGGCTTTCTACGGCTCCGAGGAGGAGGACACCAAGGATGCCAAGGCGGAGGCAGCCTTACTGGCCAAGCGGAAGCCCTATGTCATGGACCCTGACCACCGCTTGCTCCTGCGCAACACCAAGCCCCTGCTGCAGAGCCGCAATGCTGCGGTGAGTCCCCTGCCCCAGCCCTGTCCATCCCCCAAGGTGGTGTCCATCAGCCAGGTCTTGTGATGTCCCCACTGGCCAAAGAGCCAGCAGTGTGCTTGAGGGACACTCAGGGCTGGGCATCCCCAGGGGTGGGCTTCCTCTGGGTGCTGCCAAGTGCAACACTGGGGGACACAGCCAGCCCCCGGGGTGTCCCCATGCCTCCCAGGTAATGCTTGGGTGTCTCCCTGCAGGTGGTGATGGCCGTGGCACAGCTCTACTTCCACCTGGCACCCAAGGCGGAGGTTGGCGTCATCGCCAAGGCGCTGGTGCGGCTCCTGCGGAGTCACAGGTCTGCTGCACCCGAGCTGCAGTGGTCCTTTACCCCACCCCCATCGTGGGACCCATGGGGAACCCCAAGACCCTGGGAGAGACCCCAAAAATCCCGCCCCGCAAGGACATTGGGTTGGGGCAAATTGCCAAAAAAGAGGGCTTTTTGGCCTGGCCCAGTCCAGACATAGAGTGGCAGCAGCCCAGTAGTGGGTCCTGCCCTGTCTTCACGGGGACGTGCTGGGGGGGGTTCAGCCCTGCCCTGCTGATGGGTGTCCCCTCTTTGTCCCCACAGTGAGGTGCAGTATGTCGTGCTGCAGAATGTTGCCACCATGTCCATCAAGCGGCGGGTGAGTCTTGGACTGGGTGTGGGAGGAGTTGGCCCTGTTGACTCTGGAGTGGAGTGAGGGCTGGCCAGCAGCTGGTGACCAAGGCCAGCTGCCTGTGGGTGGTCTCATTGGGGGGGGGACAGGGATTTCACTAACGCTGCTTACTCTGCACGCAGGGGATGTTTGAGCCCTACCTGAAGAGCTTCTATATCCGCTCCACTGACCCCACACAGATCAAGATCCTCAAGGTGAGCTGGAAATGCTTGGCAGGACCCATCACTGGTGACCTTGGGGCTTCATGGTCCCCTTCCCTGTGGGGCAGCTGTCCTCCATGCCCTGGGGACAGGAGGATAGCAAGGACCCAGTGTTCCAGCACCGTGCCCTCGTGCTGCCCATCTCTCCCTCCTTCCCGCAGCTGGAGGTCCTCACCAACCTGGCCAACGAGACCAACATCTCCACCATCCTGAGGGAGTTCCAGGTATGCCATGGCCATACTGAGGCCACCGGCTTGCCACCCTGGCATGGCTCTGGGTGCCAAAACACCACCATGGAGGGGACAGAGGAAAGCCCCACCAGGAGGAGTGGGCTGAGGCCATGTCAACACCATGGGTAGCTCCAAAGACCCCCAACGGGTGACCACCACATGGGGGGATGCCCAGCACTGGCACATGGGTGACATGTCGTGTGTTCCCCCAATGCCTGTGCAGACCTACATCCGGAGCATGGACAAGGACTTTGTGGCAGCCACCATCCAAGCCATCGGGCGCTGTGCCACCAACATTGGGAAGGTACGGGACACCTGCCTCAATGGCCTGGTCCAGCTCCTCTCCAACCGGGATGGTGAGTGCACACAGTGGGGGTGAAACAGGAGCTCTGTTGCTCTTGGGGCAGGACCCCGTTGAGGCCAGGTCTCTGCCTACAGAGCTGGTGGTGGCCGAATCTGTGGTGGTCATCAAAAAGCTGCTGCAGATGCAGCCAGCCCAGCACAGTGAGATCATCAAACACATGGCCAAGCTCACCGACAACATCCAGGTGGGTCTGGGCGTTGCGTGGCCCGCAGAACCAGGGGAGTAGCAGTGGTGCCATGTCCCCGGGGGCATTTTGCAGGTGCCGATGGCACGGGCCAGCATCTTGTGGCTCATCGGTGAGTACTGTGAGCATGTGCCCAAGATCGCACCTGACGTGCTGCGCAAGATGGCCAAGTCCTTCACCAATGAGGAGGACATTGTCAAGCTGCAGGTCATCAACCTGGCAGCTAAGCTCTACCTGACCAACTCCAAGCAGGTACCAGCGATGCGGTCCCGCGGTGTGCCTCAGTTTCCCCACTGGGGAGGGAAAGGCTGGCCCTGAGTGTGTCCCCTGGTGCAGAGCAAGCTACTGACCCAGTACGTCCTCAACTTGGCCAAGTATGACCAGAATTATGACATCCGTGACCGGGCTCGCTTCATCCGCCAGCTCATCGTGCCCACTGAGAAGAGTGGGGCACTCAACAAGTACGCCAAGAAGCTCTTCTTGGCCCAAAAACCTGCTCCCATCTTGGAGTCCTCCTTTAAAGGTATCCACTCCTGGTCACAGGGCATGGGGACATAGGGCCAGCTATCACCACGGGTGCTGCCTGGCTGTCCCTGAGCTGCTGCCACCTCTCACCCCGCTGTAGATCGGGACCATTTCCAGCTAGGCTCCCTGTCCCACCTCCTCAACACCAAGGCTGTGGGCTACCAGGAGCTGCCTGACTGGCCGGACGAGGCCCCTGACCCCTCTGTGAGGAACGTGGAGGTGCGTGGAGCACCTCCGGTGCTGGGGTGCATGGTGGGGGCCAAGGTGGGACATCGTCTCAAGGTCTTGTGAGAGCCCCAGAAGGTGCCCAGGTGCTGCTCAGCTGCCCCATGTCCCCTCTCTGGTGCCCACACACCCACCTGGGGACAGGAGGGAGGCGAGGACTGCTGTTTGGACCCCCCACCCATGGGTGATGGCTCCATTCCATCAACCATGTGCCAGCAGGTTCCTGAATGGACCAAGTGCACCAGCCGGGAGAAAAGGAAGGAGAAGGTGGAGAAACCTTTCTACTCTGACTCCGAGGGCGAGTCAGGGCCCACAGAGTCAGCGGACAGTGGTGAGGACCTGGTGGCACATCACAGGATGGGGCAGGGGCCACTGTGGTGGGGCATTGGGTAGGCGTCATTGCAGCAGGAACATCAGGCAGCCGCCACCACAGTGGGGCATGGGGCAGAAGCTACCATGATGGGGCATCAGGCAGGTGCCACCACAGTGGGGCACAGGCAGGTGCCACAATGGTGGAGCATCGGGCAGGGGACATTGCAGTGGGGACATCCCATTGTGGTGGGGACATGGCATGGCACATGGAGGGATGTAGCAGGGGGATGCAGGGACGCAGTGGGGGGAAGCAGGGGTGTGGTGGGGGGCTGTGGGGATGCAGCGGGAAGACACGGGGGTGCAGTAGAGGGATGCAGGGATACAGTGGGATGCAGTGGGAGGATGTGGAGATGCAGTGGGATGCAGTGGGAAGGAGCAGAGGGTGCTGGGATGCAGCAGGATGCAGTGGGAGGATGTGGGGTTGTAGCAGGAGGATGCAGGGATGCAATGGGAGGATGCAGTGGAGATGCAGTGGGATGCAGCAGGAGGATGGGGGGATGTGGTGGGATGCAGCAGGGAGCTGTGGGGACGCAGTGGGATGCAGCAGGGAGCTGTGAGGACATGGGGGACACAGCAGCAGGGCTGAGCTGTGCCCCCTGCAGAGCCCGAGTCTGTCAGCGAGGAGAGCGGCAGCAGCAGCAGCAGCTCTGGCAGCTCCAGCTCTGGCAGCGAGGAGGAGGAGGAGGAGGAGGAAGAGGAGGAGGAAGGCAGCGGGGAGCAGTCAGAGGACAAGGAGGAGGAGGAGGAGAAGAGGACAAAGAGGAAGGAGAAGGAAGGCTCCCAGAAGGCAGTGGGCAGGTACGCCCTGGGAAAGTGGGGTGCTCCTGGCTGAACCCCACCCCGGCCCCCCCTGAGCCAGGCTCTCCCTGCAGCCACAGCGAGGAAGAGGAGGAGGAGAAGGAGGGGACGAAGAAGGCCAAGAAGAAGGTGACATCACAGGGGAGGAAGAGCCGTGCCGAGACCTCGTCAGAGGAGGCCAGCGCCTCTGAAAGCAGCTCCTTGGGTTCCGACTCAGGCTCTGAGGCAGAGGCCAAGCAGAGGAAGGCGGTGAGGGCCAGGCCAGGCTGGGGCGCAGCACGGGGACCCCCAAGACTCCCCCATTCACAGACCCCCCCCATCTCTCTGCCCCCTTGCAGCCCCCCAGCAGCAGGGCTGGCCCCAAGGAGATCTCCCTGCTCGATCTGGATGACTGTGAGTGGCTGCCCGGGGCACATGGGATAGCCATCATAGTGGCACTGGGGAAACTGAGGCACAGGCACCTGCCCTGATGGGGTCAGGGTCCCACAGGTCCTTTGGGCGCTGCTGAGCTGGGACAGGGACCGGTGGGGTGAGCGGTCCTTGTCCCCAGAGGATGGTTGTGGGACAGGTGGCTGTGCCAGCGGGGCTGTCCCTGTTGGGGCTGTGTCCATGGGATTATCCCCATGTGGCTGTGCCCCTGGGGTTGTGCCACCAGGGCTGGGGCTTATCAGAAATCTGTTAACCCCTTCCTCCCCCCACCCCCTGCAGTCACCTCCCCTCCTCCCCAGCCCATCCCCTCCAGCAGCATCGTCTCCACCAGCCTGGCGACTGACCTGGAGGGACTCACACTCACCGACACCTCCCTGGCACCTGCTGTAAGTGTCCCCAGCGTCCTTCCTGGGGGGTTCCTGGGACCCCTGCCACCCACAGGGGCTGCAGGGAGGGTGTCAGCAGCCCACACCGGTCCCTCGCAGCTGCTGAGCCCAGCATTCAGTGCAGTGAGGACCTACGAGCTGCTGCACCGCATGGCGGGCGAGGGGCTCTCGGTCGAGTACTGCTTCAGCCGCCAGCCCTTCCCTGGGGACCCCCACATGGTGGCCGTCCAGATTCAGATCTCCAACAACACCGACACCGAGGTGAAGAGCCTACGGGTCAGTGAGCCCAAGCTGCTTTCCGGCATGCGGATCCAGGAGTTCCCTGAGATAGGTATGGCATGGCATGGCACAGCCACAATGCTGCTAGGGTGGATGGGGATGGGGGTTGGCTGGTGGAGGGAACGTGGGACACGGTGGTAGCCCTGTGGTTTCAGAGCACCTGGCGCCTGGGGACACGACCAGTGTAGTGATGGGCATCGACTTCTGTGATTCTACCCAGGCAGCCAACTTCCAGCTCTGGTGAGCACCTGGCACTGGGCAGGACGGGATGGGTGTCCCAGGGGATGGGGACATTGTAGGGTGCTCCAGGGATAAGGGACAGTGGGGCAGGGCATGGGTGCTCCAGGGGATGGGGAAAGTGGGATGGGCACCAACATCCCTCCAGGGGACTTGGTGCAGCAGGGGACAGGTGACAGCCAGCCAGGGCATGGAGTACCCCAGGGGCCAGGGGACAGCAGGACAGGATATGGGGTTCCCCATGGGACAGCAGAATAGGGCATGGGGTGCTCCAGGGGACAGCAGAACAGGCGCTCCAGGACATTGGGGACATCCAGACAGGCAGCAACATCCTTCCAGGGATGGAGGACAGCAGGAGAGGCCCCAGGGACAAGGTCTCTCTGGGGGATAAGGGACAGCAGGACGGGCACCAGGGTCCTTCCAGGGGAGGGGGACACCAGGATAGGCATTGGGTAGTCAGGGGACAGCAGGACAGGCACTGGGCTCCCTGCAGGGGACAAGGAGGCAGCAGCAGCCCCACGCTCAGCCTGATGGGTTCCCCCTATTCCCGAGGCCTTTTGTGCCTCAGTTTCCCTCCAGCCGTGCCCTGCCCAGGGCAGGGATGGGGAGGGGGACACGGAGGGGGGGGACATTTTGAGCATGTGCCCCCCTCACCCGCCTGTCTCCCCAGCACGCACACGCGCCACTTCTACGTCTCCATCCAGCCGCCCGTGGGGGAGCTCATGGCCCCCATCTTCATGAGCGAGAACGAGTTCAAGAAGGAGCAGGGTGAGCTGCGGACAGGGATGGGGACAGGAACAGGGTGGCGTGCGGGCACCCACCACCCCAGCACCAATGCTCACCCTCCATTTTGTCCCCTCTGCCGCCCTCGCCGTGGCCCTAGAGCACCTTGCGCGGCCGGGCGAGGGTAAGTGGCCGCTTGGCAGGCCCCTAGACTAGCTCTGCTCCCCTTGTTCCCCTCCTGCACCCCGCAGCCTGTGGGTTGGGGTGACCACCCTGGTGCCAGGGTGGTCCCGCTGGGTCCCTGCACAGTGTGGAGGGCTCTTGCCACCCCTGGCACTCCCAGCACCATGTCCAGTGAGTGACGGGGACACCCTGGCCCTGTGTCCCCGTGCTCCTTGAGCAGCAACATCCCCGCCCTGGTCCCGCGTATGGTATCTGTGCTGAGGAGTGGGTGCTTGGTGTCCTGCAGCACCCGGCCCCATCGCTGCTGGTGACCAGAGGAGCCTGTCCCCAGGGACATGGCTGCTGCCACTGGGCAGGGACATGGGGATGAGCCCAGGAAGGGCTGTGGAAGAAGGATTTTCTCAAATCTGTCTCTGCCAGACTGGAGTGGAACAAGCAGGGCAGCCAGTTCTGGATGCTGTGGGGGACCCGGATGTGGGGAGCCGGCAGCTGGAGGGGCTTGGTTTGGGGATAGCAAAACAGGGCCTGGCAGGGACATGGCCGCTGGGTGCGTGGCCGGAGATGGGCAGGTGCCTCTGCTGCCCGCTCCAGGGAAGCTGACGGGCATGAGCGAGATCACGGAGAAGCTGACACTGCCCGAGAAATGCCGGAGTGACTATGCCATCGTCCAGCAAGTGACCTCAGCCGCCAACGTGGGCCGTGTGCCCTGTGGTGCAGACAACGAGTACAGGTAGCCAGACCCCCACACTGGGACCAGGCAGGCACTGTCACCCCTTCAGTCCCACCCGAATCACAGCAGGGACACTCAGGGCTTCCTTTCAGACAAGGAGCCTGTGTGAACCCACATGCGATGGTGGCCGTGGGTGGCAGATGCCTCCCAAGTCCCCAGCGGAGCACCCTGGGGGACAGGAGGGTGATGGGGCCACAGCTCACCCTGAAGCCCTGTGTTTGCCGGCGGGCAGGTTTGCAGCCAAGACAGTGACCAGTGGGAGCCTGGTGCTCATCACCCTGGAGCGACAGGAGGGCGCTGCGGCCCAGCTGACCGTCAACAGTGAGAAGATGGTTATTGGCACCATGCTGGTGAAAGACATCGTCCAGGCCCTGGCGCAGTGATGGCCGGGCCTCGCCGCACCCACAGCCTTGCCTTCCCACCCCCCTCTGCCCCACACTGCTCACAGAAACACTCCCTGCCCTGATTTCTGCCAGGTTATTCCCCGCTGTGAGGAAGAAGCGAGACAGGGCAGATGGGATATAGGGCAATGTCCTGCTCAGAGAGGTGGCGGCAGCTCCAGCCCCCACGGGAGCACAGCGTGCCACCATTCCCCAGCCCCTCACCACCATCTCCCAGCGTAACCCCTATTTATTATGGCCAGGATCTCCCAATAAAGCTCTTCTTGAACCTACTTCCTTCCCCTCCTCTGCTCTGTGTGCACAGCGGCTGGATCAGCCCCAAACCATCCCCACACCAGGCTCTGCCAGCCTCCCCTGGATGAGGCTGCAGGGATATCAGGGGACCAGCCAACCCTTAGGCAACCGGGGGACATGCGAGTCCCCTGGCGTTGGCGCTCTTGGAGAAAACCGGGTACCAAAACATAGTGCAGGGGTAAACCCCCCTGGGGCTTGGCGGAGGGTGGGAGGCGTTTGGTCCCGACCAGGGCTCTGAGGAGTCTTGGGAAGTTACCAGCTATTTATTCAAAGAATTGCTCGTGCTTTGGCCACAGATATACCTGCTATGTCAGGGCTGGGTCTATTCTGCAGTGTCAGTGGAGGGATTCCTGGGTCCGGCTCCAGGCTTTTCATCTCCAAACTGGGAGGGGGGGGGGGGGGAGGGGGGGAGAGGAAATTTGACTCTTTATCAAGATCTCTCCTCCCAGCACGGGTTGGGTGGATTTAAGAGAGCCTCGGCTCTCCTTTTCCAAAGCTGCAGCCCAGCGGGGAGCCAGGCCCAGCGCTGGAGGGAAAGGATGAGCAAAGCACGCACGGAAAGGCCTGAACCCCAAATCGCCTCGACTCCAACCCCTTCAGCTGCTGCAAAAGGGTGAGGGGCCTTCTGCTTTTTCCAGCGCGGAGGGTAGGAGACGGGATAAAAATCACCTTTATGACAGGTGAGGAAACGCTGGCCAGAGTTGCAGCACCACCAACCGCTGGGCGTCAAGTGCTTGTTCCCTACAGGGAAAAAGCCCATTTCCCCAAGGACCGGAGCCAGAGCGGCATCTCTCAGGCACCTGGGGGTTGGGGGGGGGAGGAGCTGAAGCCGGGAGGCACCGCCCCCACCCCATTCCCCTGTTTTACTCCCTTGGGGAGGGGTCCCATTCCCCTCACAGGAGTCACAACCTGCCTGTGGAGAACTACCGGCCCTAAAGCGGCCCCAGAGCGGAGCTGGCGCTGCCGCTGGCACCGTCGCCGGGCGTCGTGAGGCGCCGCCGCAGGGCGGGAACGGCCGCACGCCCAACACCTCGCGCAGTGCTACACCAGGATAGAGGAGGAGTAATGGGGCGGTGCGCCTCGCGCATGCGCCACGGCCCCTCCCCTCAGCGGTGCCCCCCCCCCCGCCCCGGCGGGGCGGCGGCCCATAAAAAGCGGCGGGGCGGGCAAGGCTGCCTGCTGCCGTCGCTTCCCCTCTTTTTCGGGATCCGCCCAGCCCGCAGCACCGCCCATGGCCTTCCCGCCGGTGAGGGGAAAGGACAGCGGCGGGGGAGGTGGTGATGATGATGATGATCGTGGCGGGAGGGACACGTGCTCGGCGCTGCTGGCGCCTCACAGACGCCGAGGCGGGAGGGAGGAGTGAGGCGGCCCCTTTAAGGCCGCCCCCGTCACGTGGTTTCACACGTTGGCGGCGGCGGCAGGTGGAGGAGAGGAGGGGAGGGGAGGGGAAGCACTGAGGTGATTTCCCGCCTTTTCTCCACGGCGGTGTGAATCCCTCCTTCCCTCAGCGGGGTCCGGCTTCGGTGGGGGGCCCTGCTGCTAAGTGAGGGAACTAAGTTCTGAGGGAGCTTTGCCTCATTAACCTACCGGTGCCGCCTTCAGGGAGAAAGCCATGATGGGAGGAAAGCCTGTGGGTCCCAGTCCAGCCAGTGCCTGTGGTTGCTCTCATCCCAGGTTTTGGTTTTTTGTTGGGGGGGGAGGGAAGCTGAGCTGGAGGTGCTGAGCTTTGGTTGATGATTGGTGGGGAATGTTTGGGCTTCAGCAGGAGCCCACAGCCTTGGTTAGAGCTTCTAAACTTTGTCTCTTTTTTTTTTTAGTGTGCAAAGTGAACCGTGCGGTTATTTTACTCTTAAACCAGGTGACTGCAAGCTCCATGTAGCAAAACTGGCTTCTGTTGGTGACCCCAGGAGACTTTGTCCCTAACTCTGTGCTGTACCAGCAGAGGCAAGAGACAAGTCTTCTGAAAAACAAGTTCTTCTTTTTACCCTTCAGTATTCCCCAGCTAAAACCAATTAATGCTCTTTGCAGCTGCTTTGGTGATAGGCTAACCATGTGTGCTGGCAGCTGGAGCATTGTTGAGGGGCTGTGCAAAGGATGGGAGCTGTGTTTTGTGAGGAGTTTCAGGATCCTGCTTTGCTGCAGTTTACCTCAACTGGAACAGTCTCCCTAAACCAGTTAAAACCTTATTCTACTTTAATAATATGCTGAAACAGGCAGCTGTGATATTGCTTGTTTCTAAAGATGCTTGGGTAATAGCTTCAAAGCATCTTGTTCCCCCAAAAACACCAAAAAGTAGGTGCCTCAACAGGGAAGCTTCTTTCAAAATGGGTGCTTTGGTGAAAAATAGTGATGTTCTGAAGTCAGTGCTCCCACGTAAAATATTACCATCGAAATCCCTTCCAGTCTGGATTCCAGGCAGGTGTCTTCAAGACCCTCTACAAAGAGTAAACCCTGGAAGAGCTGCTGAAGCTCAGCCTTGCTGATGGTGAGAGAGCTGGTGCAGCCTAGCCTAACCCTGTTTGGGATGAGTTGGGTGTGTGAGCTTGTTGCTTTGTTAGCAGTGTTGCTTGGTAGGAACAATTACACCAAGATTATGCTTTTTATCGGTGTAGCTGACTTCAGCTTGGGAAGCAAAGTATACCAGGGAAAAAATTACTTTTAGAGTTGCTTTTGATCAAAGTATGGAGCCATCTTGGCTTGGTTATGTTGAGACTAACATTTTAACAGCATCTTAAATTTTGTCTCAGGATTGAAGGCCTTCTTGGCTGTAGCTACAGCGCTGAGAACCCCTTCGGGCATCAGCTTGGTGGTGCCCCAGTGGGATTTCTACAAAAGATGTGAAAAGCAAAGGCTGAATTGTAGCTGAGGTGGACGAGCCTTGTGCGCTTCAGAGTGTCCCCAGGAGCTAATGCGCATCTTGGCCATGCTGGCAGCTGAGCTGTGTTTAATGACTTCCCTAAGGATTAGGATATTATAATCCTGTGCCAGTGCTGTTGTGATGCTGCAGGTTCTGCCTAGCCCTGGGAATTCATTATCTGTAGGTTTCCTACAGGTGTGTTTGCCTCTGGGCTGTGCAGGTACCTTTGTTTCTGCTTACCTTGGACATCTTGGTGGCTTTTGCTGCACAAGTGTACATTGTTCCACCGACTGAGCTGCTGTAGGCTTGTTTCTGTTGGGTCTCTGGAGTGGGCCCTCCTGCAGGTAAACCACAGGCTGCAGCCATGGGGTTTGCTTGGGGCTGATGAAATAGGAACTCCAGAGACCTGACAGCTGCTGTGTTTCAGCTGCCGGCTTCTCAGTGCAGACCCAGCAAACGAGAGCTCTCTACTGTGGTGGTAAGGCTCATTGACCGTCTTTCTGTTACTCTGAGGGAGTGGAGATTCCGCCCTATTTCAAATCAAGCCTGGTGCTCCTTTTCTCACTCCGATGTGTTTTGTTTGGAGTGCTAGAGGTGTCTGGAGCCTGACTGTGCCCTCCCTGAGACCTCAGAGCCTCCTGGGGACACATCTTCATGCTTGGATATGAGTTCTTGGTAAGGGTTTAGCTGTGCCAGGGTATGATGGACTGTACTCCTGTCTGAGATTCATCTTGCTATGATGCTTCTTGGATCTGTGTTCCAGATCTACCACAATGATTTAACCTGAAGCCTTTAAATCGTTTGCTCTGTGGCACTGCATGCCTACTGCAGGGAACTGAATTTCCTTTCTCACTTGTTTCTGATCTAGGAGCATCCTTAGAAACTGTCAGCTCTTAAATGGAGACTGGGTGTCTTACCAGGCTTCAGGAGGCAGTGTTTGATTCCTGATGTCTTTAAATGACCTGTCAGCTGGATCACACTTCAATTTTGACTTGTTCATCCACTGGTCACACTGATAAAATGGTGTCTCCTCTGCTGGATTGGGATTGTGTGCTGTAGTGGATAGGACCAGCAAAGAACAGCCGTTGTTGGGTCACTGGTTATACCCCAGTGTTACATGCAATGTGCCAGGTCACTGCTGAGCCTGCAGAAGGAGGACAGACCCACCAGTGCTCCTGGGCTGGTGCCCCAGTGAAAGCACAGGGGATTGCCAGCTCCAAGCCTGGGCAATAGCTGTTGTTGCTGCTGCTGTATGGAGGACTTAGAGATGCCTGGACAAGCAGCATGTGTTTAACTATTGCAAAATCCTTCTAGATATAGCATTCAAAGCTAATCCTAGCTGGGGTCAAGAGTGCTCCTTTGCTTGTCTTGGCTTGGGGATGCGAGAGTGGAGCGGGTTCTGGAGGACGCAGCCTTGGGCATGGTATTTCCCTGTGCTTTTGTATTAACTGTGAGACTAAAGGATATGGGTGTATTCTCCAGCTACATGTTTACAAACTCTTTCCACCGGACTATCCCGTCTGCAGAATGGTTTGGGCCCTGCGTGCTTTGAAGACCTGCAAAGCTCCTTCTTAAAGGAGTGTCTCTCTCGTAGGGGTTTAGGAAGGAGGGTGAGCTTTACCATGGGAAGGTATAGAGACATGAGCCCCTTACTGCAACGGTTTGGATGCCAGCTCTTGTGTCCCAAATGCTTGCAGTATCTCTAGGATATCCTTGACAGTTTTAAGGTTAAAAGCTGTGTCAGTGGAAGGAATTTTTGTGGAAATGCTTGGCCATACTCTTACTGTTTCCTGTTCTTGTTTGTATCAGGACTGGTGCTGCCAGTTGTGGGAAGCATCAAATGCCAAATGAGCAGGAATGGATCAGGCGTTTGGTTTGCCACTCTGGTTTATTTTTGTCTTGCTAGCAGAAAGCTTTTCCTAGGGAAAAGCTTTGCCTCCTGCTGTAAATGGTTCTTTAGCAGTAACAGGAGTAGAATATGGAGTTTCACACTTGTGCCAAAGCAGCCTGATGAGGCACTTCTTTTTATTAAAGATGACTGGCAATACTTTCTTAAATTGAGCTGCTGTACTTCTCAGCTGCTTTTTATAAAGATGACTTAAAGCTTGCTCTGCCTGTTCCCTCTTGCCTGAAGCTCGCTTTTAGCCCTACCTGTTTTACTCTTGGCTTGTAAACGCTCCTGCGTTGTGTCTCCAGAGTCCCAGGACCTTATCTTGGGGTGGGCTGAGCTTTTCATGAAGACAACGATCCCGGACCCCAGTGCTGAACAGATGCTAATAGTCTTAAACGGGCTGAAATCCCGAATCAATTGTTCGGTCCTGCCTGGAGGCATCGTGTGAGTTGAAAATTCAGTAGCTTATTCCTGCTGCTTCCAGGACAGGGTTTCCTTTGCTTTTTAGCAAAATGGGGGGGGGGGATACCACATGTGTGGAGAAAACTATCAGATCATGCATTATGCCAGTAAAATTGCTCATAATGACCGGGGTGAGGGGGGGGGGGGGGGAGGGC